>BSBK01006578.1:770000-992500 GCA_027943335.1 Chamaecyparis obtusa
TTTCTTTCTTTCTTTGACTAACTCCTAATTCTTCTGGAGCATCCTCAATAGACACAAAGGGATTTGTAGGGGAGATAGTAAGGAAGAAAGAGGCTTCCAGTTGTCACATTCTTTTTCTTTTTCAAACATTTCCCATATTGATAAAAAATTTCTTCATTCACTTGGAAAAGTTTTATTGGATTTATCTTGTTGCCATTTCCCTTCAATTTCTTCAACTATCCCAAATATCTATTCCTTAGGATCAATAGGAAATTCTAGAACTTGTTGAATTTTATTCTCAACCATTTCATCTGTCACCTCATAAGGTAGCTCCAAAATCCATTTGGTTCTAGTTTCAACAATAGTAATGTAACAATTATCTTTACTTATATAGAAAATAAAATGAATCTTTGTATTTTATTACTAGATTGTAAGATAATCTATATCTTTCTTGCCTCTGAACTTGAAAATTTACAACCAACCCTCCCAAATTTTCTTTTATAAAGGCATGTTTTTTTGGAGTTTGATGAAACATCTACCAATTTTATCACCAATCGAAGAAGTCTTCTCCCAAAGAGTATCACTTCGACTCTAAAGAACATTCAAAAACATGAAAGCTAAACAAATTATCAAGCACCCACATTTAAAAGGGTATTTTCTTTTCTTCATCTTTTATAGATTCTCTAACAATTGTTACAATAATAATTGACACAAATCAAGGTTTTCATTGGCAACCACAATCTAAAAAGAAGAATAAATAGCTATTGTCCATGCACTTCCTTTTTTATTTTGGAAATACATTTTGTGTACAATACATTTAGCAGCTAATATAACTCTAGGGTCAATAATATCCTCAATTTTCATTGCCCTTCTGTCAAATTTTGAGCCTTTCAATTTTGCAACAATATCATTCATGACTGACCACTTAGCCAGAATATCCCATTTTTTCACACAAACCAGTAAGAACTCTTAGGGAATCCTTAGAAATGGCATAGGGTTTTTCTAAGTACATAGACATATTGAATATGGCTAAGAATCATCTTAAACCAATTGATGTTTAGAAAAATTAGGAAATTTATTCCATATGGTTAAACCCTTTTTGTTTAAACTAGCATATTCTTCTTTGAGTAGCTGATCTTTAGTGGAAACCTTTTCCCATCAATCATGAAATCTTGAATGAATTACCTCTTCATATTTTGAGTGAATCTATGCATGAACATCCTTAGTATGAAATAATCATGAGGAACTCTTAAAAATGCACCTTCCTTGTCAGTCATACTAGGCACAAAAGAATATGTCTTCAAATTTGGTGTCGTCTTTAATGAGCGATCAACAATAACAAGGATCATATCTACATGGTTGGGGTTCACAATGAGAACAGGAATGCACACAACCTCTCAACACCCAAAAATTCTCCTTGTCTTACAATCTTCTTCTTCTCAAATTCAAAAGTGATAAATCATAAAGAAACCCTGTATTTATTTATTCTGCACTTAGTGCAACTTTTAGGTTTTCTAGATTGAACTATTTATCGGTTAAATGCTTTTTCATCACACATTTTCTAGATC
Source organism: Chamaecyparis obtusa (assembly GCA_027943335.1). Taxonomy (NCBI): domain Eukaryota; kingdom Viridiplantae; phylum Streptophyta; class Pinopsida; order Cupressales; family Cupressaceae; genus Chamaecyparis; species Chamaecyparis obtusa. The sequence continues at coordinate 771,548 of BSBK01006578.1, forward strand.
AAGTAAATTGCTTGATAACCTCTGGAAATTTCATTTCCTACTATTTTAAGATTAGGGGAATCAAAATATTCAAGATTTTTAGTACTCCCACTCAAACCATGAGTCTGAATTAATTATCGGAAGATGAGGCAGCACCAAAAGAGGATTTCAGAACATTAGCTATTGAAATTTTTCCATCTAATTTCTCTCCAGAAGAAGATATAGGTTTGTTTGATTCCTTTACCCAAAATTTCTTCATTTTTTCTTTCTCCTTGTTAATGTCTATTTTCTTCATGGGTGCATCAAGCTTCTTAGAATTGCTTCTACAATATTTTACAATATGACCAACCTTATTACAATTGAAGCAAACAAAACCTTTCTGATTATTTTGGTCCATTCCTGTTATTAGATCGGGTTATATACATTCAAATAATTTATGTCCGAGCTTGTTGTATGAGAAGAAAGTACCATAAAAAGGTTATCTATAAGTTATGTTGTCATATCCAAACTGAGATATTATGTTCCTACATTCAATTTCTTTATGACCAACCTTATTACAATAATAACATCTTAAATTCATGAATTTTTTTTGAACTGGCTTCTACATTGAATAGATTTATGTCCATATTTATTCAAAGCATAACAATTAGCCTTGAAAGTGTACCTTTGAATTACCAGAGGAGGCATATGAACTAGATATTCACCTTTCTTTTCTTCTTCAGGTTTTGAGTTGTTATTGAAATCATAACCCAAACCAAATTTTTCAGGGTTTTGTCTTTGTTTACCTAAAACAAACAACAAGAAATTCCTTTCCACCTCTAGATTTTAACCCTTTTTCAACTTGTTCCTATAAAAGGCACTAAGAGGGGGGAGGGGGGGTGAATCAATGCAATTAAAAATATGATACTTTTAACAATTATCTTGCACAATAACCAACATGCAAATAATATTATGGCAATAAAACATAACAAGTAAAACATTCACACACATAGAACACTTCACACAAGATTTTTCCCATGAAAACCCTTGTTAGAGGGAAATAACCATGTGTGGGGATGATGCACATAAATTTTACTAGTGCTCCATGAAATCTGCCATGTTAGGAGAAATTACAACAACCCTTTTGAGGTTATACCTGGTTAAGATCTACAATAGTCTTGTTAAAGACTACCCTATTAAAAGGGATTTTAAAAATCCTTCTGAGAGTTCACCTTGTTAGAGGATTTATACTTCATACTTTGTTAAAGATCTTTCTCACCCTAAAATATTAGGAGTGACGGGCTATTAAAGGATTTAGCTTGCCAATCTGTTAGAATCAACAACTAAAGAATGGACTAATATTTGCACTCAATGCATGACATATCCAATGTATTCCCAATTAATTATTTTTCTTAGAGAACCTTCTTGTCTTTGTACTATCTTCAACAATCTTTGTCTATCAACCCATACCATCACAATATCATCCAACTTCTTCCTTAGCGATTTTCATAACTATTTATATTTTTGTTTTGGGTTAGTTCTAGAACCCTAAAATATTTTACAAGCCGACCCTCAAATCCAACTTAAACATATGAGCAAGTGGACCAAAATCAAAGTCAACATCCTTAATGTCTGCTCAAAACATTAAATCTCAAAAACATGTTGGCCAACCTTACATTTGACCACAACACCCATCTAACAAATTGTATCCACCGGTTCACTATCCTTTTTGCCAGTTCTACTTCAATCTTTAATAACTCACTCAAATCTTCAAACTAACTGATGTGATCATAGATATAGCTCAATATACCTCTGTAGATCTTGTATACATACAATCACACACCTTAACTCAATATATAACTTTAGATCCAGTTAACTTTGTCTTGCTTACTGTCTCCTTACCAATTAACTAAACACTTTGTGCATCTTTAGTTTGACCCTCCAACACCATTGGTAAATATGATCCCTTGACATCAACATATCATGTTTCTAGCAATGACAACATCACAACACACTCATGTAGCCAAAACACATATAATACCTTCATCAAAATTCAAACAATATTTATGTGTAATGTAAATAATATATCCAAAATACATAATAAACTAAAAATCATAAATATATTATGATAATATAAAGTATAGAATGATACTTGCATTTGATACAAAGATATAATATACAAAATATTATTTGTTCAATTCGATGTGTTATGTGTTCTGGATTCATTTTCTTTTTTAATTTTTTTAATGATGATATGAATGAGTTACTATCTTAAGTTCCTTCTAAACATGTCGATTTCTCTTACTATGTCCTTTGGGGTAAAACTTACTACATAGGAGATCTTTGGGGTATAGATTATCATATGTATATTCCCCATTTCTCTTGCTAAGAAGAGCTTCCTAATGGAGTTTGATGATAGAAACTAATACATATTAGTAAATACTATGTCCATGTGGTTTATGCAATGAAAAATTTACCCAAAGGTTCTCATAGGAACTAGAAAAGACAATTATAGTATTTCTAGTCACTCAACAATACCTCCTAATGGTCATAGTTGTATAAGAGAAAATGTTTTTTTTGTCCCACATGAAACTATGTGAAAGGGTAAACATTTAAATGTTTTGTTTTGTATGTACAATTTACTTGACACTATTTCTAGTTCACCTTATTGTGGTATCATATTGGGGTTTACTTTCGTAACATACATAATCTTGACCCTAGGTATATATTCATCTCAATAGAAGCATACATTTAGCATCTTGGAATTATGATGTATGCAAAATGATGCTTAGAGAAAGAGTTTGAAGCATATATTGAGATAGGGTTTGGACTAGGGGTTATACTTTTTGAACAAGAATTGCGATTCCTTGGGTTTTGATATGTGATTATAATCCAATGAAAAATAAGGATACTAGAATGTCTTCAAGTCTGGAATTGGTGTATTCTTTACAACAACACTTTTCTCTTCTCAATTTACAAGATTGTGATGATATTTTCAATTAATTTTTTTGATTCTTTTCACTATAAAATTACCCCTTTTAATTATTTTATGAAATCTTCCTATAATTAAGACAATATTTTCAATAATTGTTTTGTGTTCTAATAATTAATCATAGTGTGCTATAAAATATTGCATTTTATTATCATATTATAGAGAAATGCATTGTAACAAATGAAAATTCTTGAAATAATTGACCACTGCTCCCCTTGTATTGACTAGATCCTTTATAAATTATACAGATAATATATATTAAAAAAATATTAGTTCAATTTAATTTTTACTATGAAAATAATAAAAATATATTATTACCTTTTTTATGATCAAATATAATGAAACTAGCTATAATGTGAAGAAAAACATATCAAATATATAATAAAGAATAAAGGAATCACACGCCACTTTCTATGTATTCTCTAGTTTGGCCTTAATTATTTGCATTTAATATATTGTATTATTATTTTCAATAAGAAAACACATGAACATAACACGGAGAGTAGCTTGTCATTAATTACAATACTAGAGACATACAATTCTAAAGAAAGTGACATAAAAATTCATAACAACTTTAATAGGTCTAAGCCACATGGTTTGTTGTATTTTGTATTGATTGATCTTCCTTAATAGAGTGCGAACATACTAGCCCACAAAATACTTATGCAATGGTCTATTTTCTTAGTCAAAAAGATGTTGGCATTCTAAATTATTATTATTATCTTGTCATTTTTTATGCTTATTCATTATAAGAATATGTAGAAGCTGAGGTCATATGTGTACATTTTTTCAAAGAAATCAAAGTTGTTGATATGACAATTGAAATAAATAAATAGTAATATCAATAAATCTTTTCTATTTAAATAAAAATTTCAAAAATAAAAAAATTAAATTTTATCATTTATTTTTTTCTTATTTTAATAAAGTATTATAAAATGTGATTTAAAAGATTGAAATTTCACATATTTTTTCTAAAAATATTCACATAAATAAATAATTTTTTCCCATTTAAATTAAGTTAAGTTTCCTTTCAATCTACTAATATTATATCTGATTTTATAAAATAAGAAAATCTAAATAGAATTGAAATTCTTAGGAAAATGGTGACAATCTCAAATTTTTGATTGAAATATTGTTGGCGAAGCTGAATGATTCTTAGTGAGCCCACTTTCACCATAAGAGATGCCGTGAGATTGTACCTTAACAAAATAGATATCCCTCAGTCCTTTGCTCTTAGCCCTACAGATTTCTGCCTACAGACTCGAACTTATATCAGATAATTCTCCTAAAAAGTTTTGAAAATAGTTTGAAGTCCGTCACCTTCCCAGATTTGATATATGACGGATCTGACATGTTTAAACATTATCGAAGTTAAAAATAATGAGTAAATTCATCGAATTTGCAAGATGGTAGAGTTTGGTGAGGACCCACGATGAGTGATTGTGATGAAATAAGTGTGTGATGTTTGCAGTGGAATTCTGGTCCCAAACCAGGCTTACAGAACAACATGACAAGGAGATTCGTGAAGGAAAATGACGAAAATAAAAGCCTTTTTGAACGTCTCTCTTCCAACAGGAAGTATGTTATTTGTACGGGAAAAGTTCCAGCTTAAATCAATGGAACCCTACATGAAAATGAGATGGACCATTGCCCACTGTGTACTGCATTACAGTCCAAGATATTAATGCTTTTGTTGGGCATGTTGTACATTGATGCGTTTGGTTGCTACGGTTATAAAAATGTGTGCTAATTTACGAGTCATAACAAGAGGTGGAGTCCATAAATGTTAAGGAAAAAGTGATATTTGAAATATTGATGGAAAGGTAATTTTTTTTTAATAAAAAAATATATTATTAAGTAGTCGCAATCAAATATTTTATAAATTAGGAGCTAATAATTTATTAAAGTTATTTTAAAATTTTTGTGTATGTTTTTTGGGATATCATTTCAGATCATATTCAGTGATCTATTATTATGAAGAGGAAAGTAGAGGAATAAGATATAAACTTGTTAAAACAATCAGAATTTAAGAAAGCTAAGCCTACAAGTCATTTTGAAACTTTTATCGTTAGTTTCACAAGAACCTAAGTTGCTTTGAAAGCAATTTTCCTCCCTTTAAATCACATCAATACTAGGTATGAGTTATTCGTATTACATATTGTAATGTAGTCGCTTTTGAATTTTTTGTTGTGTTTGTTTCTTAGATCGACTTCTCCAATCAAAGCCTCTTGTAGACTTGGTTTTCTTAGTTATTTTTTAAGCACAAGTTCTATCCTCAATTTCACAAGAAGCTTTCCTTGAAAGCAATTTCCCTCCCATAAATAGCATCAATAATAAGTATGAGGTTTCCATAGTCAATATTGTAATATAATCGTTATCGAATTTTACGTTGTGTATATTTTTTTGGTTGGATTGATGTTTCAAAACACACTTATTGATCTATCATCAAGAAGAGGAAAGTGAAGAAATGTGATGCAAACTTGTGCTTAAGAAATGATTAAGGAAACTCGTGCTATAAAATATAGAAATAATACAGTATGCTACCCTATATCTACAAACTAAAGTTGAAAGTGTCAAATTGTTGTGTTGGGTTCCCTATTATGAGATTCCTGTAATTGACAAAAAAGATCATGCTCACATTTTAGAGGTATTTTAGGCCTATCTCTAGTGTAGGAGCACTCAAATGTATTTGTAACCATCACCACCAAAAAATAGTTTGTTTTCTTTCTTGAAATTTTGGTCTTTTTTTAAATTTTTTTTTTTTTTGTTGACATCTCTTCTTGAAATGCAATATGAACTCTTTTCACTTATGATATTATAGGTAAGTCACCCAAAACATTGGTTATCTCTTTCAATTGAAAAATCTTGAATGTCACTTGCCAAATAAGCCAATGAAGCTAAAGCCACCAATTAGCTTGACATATAATAAAAAAGAATGAAATAGAAAAGTCATTATTTGAATAGTGCTAATAGGAGGAGGAGTAACAAATTATTGGATAGGGAGGAAGGAAAATTCATTCTTGAGCTCCCATATTTGAAAAAAACTTGTAAACCGAATATGAATAGGAGAAGTAGCAACATAGGAATTGAAGAGAGAAAGGTGTATGTGAATACCCTCAACTAAGAAGAGAATGAGAAGATAAAATAAAGCACCGTAGATGAAAGACAATGAGGGCATATAGTCAGAAAATGGAAATAAAAGGATGACATGAATGGAGATTTAAGACTAAGAAAATAAGGTCTGATTTGTGACTATGTATATTATGTGGCCCTCAAATCATCTAAAATTGTATTGAGGAAGGGAGTAAAGAGTGGCAACATGGCCATTGAAGGGTCATTTTATAAATAAGTTACATAAACCTATGAGTGTGTTTTTGATAGAAAAAAGCAACAAGAGGGTGCTGGCCCATGGTACAGAGAGACTAGAAGCACATTAACAACATATTAATAGTACACTAGTCTATAGCAGTTCAACAGCAATAAGTCAACAAAAAAAAGAGTATCTAGTCTGCCTCTATAAAAAACAAAATTAATGGTTCTTTTAAAAAATAACGAACCAAAGTACCTTAAGCAGATAGTAAAAAACATATTAACAATATCATGCCACACAGGGCTAGTCTAGAAACTAGATAAAGTAACCTTAACATAGGAAAGAAAAAAATAGAAACCAGGGCCATCATGCCTGAACCAAAACAAAAACCTCATAGAAGTAGCGATAGCTAGGGTCTCCTACCCAGACGTTTGGACATCAGGGTCGCGGCCCACTCCTCCTGCAGGAACAAGAAAAGGTCTTTGTTGTCTTCATCAGCCTCCAGCTTGCCTCCAGCCAACTTCTCCTGCATAGTGCACAGAGTCACTACCGAAGCATGCATGACTTTGGGGGCAAACTTGTTTGTATCATTAACCTGGGCTTTGATGTACTGCATGTCTTGTTTGAGGCCTAGGATCTCATTGTCAAGCTTTGAGAACTTCAGCTTAAGGGATCCCTTAAACTTGTCATTCCCATCCAAAGCCACAAAATTGTGCTCAGTAGGGGGGGACTTGGTCTGTTGGTCATGGGGGAAGGGCAGGGGTGGGTTATTGTTGTAGGGAATATCCTCCATAGTTGGCTGGGGGTTTAGGGGGGAGTGGTGCCAGTCTTGTGCGAGCTCAGGTGATCATCGGAGGAGCCCTCAATCGACTCAGAGGAAGCAGGGGTGCCATCTTCTGAAAGGGATTTCTCCTCAGAAGCCATTTCCCTGATTCTTGTTTTGCATTTCTCCTTGGAAATTCTGTTAGAACAGCAGACAGAGCCTCCCAAATCCACCTCCAACTTGACCAGGCTTTCCAAATTTCTCCATTTTTTGGGATTCCTTTCGGTTTCAGGGGTGCTATCAGTCTCCTTCATTTCCTTAGCTTCCAAGGTCTCTGAGACATGGGATTCCTATAACTCCTCCACCCTTTTAAAATGGTTTTTCACGCATCTCTTGCGGCCTTTTCTATCTTTCAGGACAAGGTCAATTTCCTAGATCTCTTGGACAGACTGGGTAGGGGACTAAGAGGGATTACCGGCTTTCGAAGGAGAGTCTTCCTGGGTGACCTCTTGAATGAATGGGGGGGGGGGGTTGGGGCAGAGGACATCTAGCTTTATGGAAGTTATACAGACAAAGCAAGAGGCCCTAGTGGAGAATGGGGGTCGACTTTTCAGGGTTTTTATTTTCCCTAATATCTAGGATGTTGCTTTCTAAAGAGTGGATAAGGTAAAACAAGATAGATATGAGATCCCTATTCCTGGTATGATTGAGGAATGACATATGGTAATAGTAAAACATAATAAAATTTCCTTCCAAGGTAAAGTACTTCATAAAAATGTGGCATGTACCTTGAGCCAAAAATCTGGGAGCAACTCGCAATTGAATCCTCCAAACTTCTTCACAGGTTTCTCCCCCTGCTTGAAGAACTGGTTAAGGCTAGTGAGCTCTGGTGTCTTGTTGGTTTTTTTTATATTTTCTTCCTTCCATAGAAAGCCCCGTCGCTTTAGCGATAACCTCCTCATTTATTTGGAAATGGATACCCCCAGCAGAAACCTTCCTGTTGTTCCAGGAGGAGACAAACTACTTAGATATCTTCTCGTCATGACCTCCCTTCATACGCTCCATGAAACCCCAGATACCAATTTCTTTACAGTAGTGGGTCACTAGGGGGTCGGAGGTAAACTCCTCATCAATTTTATCTGGCTCAATGCACAAGGTTTTTCCTCCTATGTCGACTATCCTCTTATCCAAAGAAATTTTTTTTTTAGAATTACAGGGTTGAGCTTCGTAAACCAGAGTATAAAATAGGTTATTTTGAGTTAACCATTTTAAGAGGAAATTATACACAAAAGGCAGGTCTTGGGTGGGGTTTAGGGAGTCAAGCTCTGTATGGTGAAATCTATCAGATCTATAGGCATAATAATTACGAGTTAAGCTAGAGTTTCTCTTAGTGTCCTTGGTAATCAAAATTACCCGCCGATGCAGATATCTATCTTTCTACACGTATTCACATAAAAGGCAATTATGAACCTTTATGGAGTTTTGAGCATGCTTATTCATAACCACAACAATCATCAAGTTACACGGACATGTAATCAAAGTGGGGCCTTTAGCAATATTGACAACTTGGCACATTTTAAACATTGTTTGTGTTGCTTTTCTCCCGCTCGATCAGCTACTGAGTCACCTTTGGTAGCTCCCTGATCTCCTCCCATTTATTTAGCCTAGTTTTCTTAAGCCCAATGGCCGCCATTGAATCCTCCACCACATTTCCCTCCCTGTAGGTATGGGAAATAGTCATGCTTTGGAGGTTGTTGAGAAGCTCCCATATCTCCTCAATTATGGTGTTCACCTGCCACCCCGCATTAGATCTCCTTTTAATGGCCTCCATCACCACTTTGGAATCCCCCTCGGTCTCCAACAGCTTGATGTTCATTTGAATGATGAATTTAATGCCTCATAAAAGAGCCACGCCTTCCACTTGATTGACTGTACATTTTTTAAGTGGCCCAGCACAAGCCAAGAGGCAAGTTCCATTGTGGTCTCTTAGCACACCTCCCCCACCCTGAGTGAGATTATTTTCCGCCCCATCAAAATTTAATTTGGTCCAGCCACTAGGCAGGGCAACCCAACGGGTAGCATTCCTAGCCATCAACTTGGAGTTGTCAAACTTAGTGAAGCCAGTCAACAAGTTCCAATTATCAGCCACTTTGATCTCCTAGGCAGAGGGGGGTGCCAAGGGGAGTTTCCACTTAGCCAAGCCAACATTCTCTCATAGGAGCTTGGTTCTAAGATAGAGGCAAGCCTTAGGCGGGGAGACAGACTCCTTGCATATCCTCTTGTTCCTTTCTTTCCAAATAGTCCAGCAGATGTACAGAGGTAGAAGTTACTAGAGGAGCTGGAGGAGAGGGTGATTGGAGGGGGATTGCCAGCTAGTGAACTGGTGAACATCATTACCCAAGACCTATGGGATCCCCAATTTACTAATAACTTCCTACCAGATGTTAGCAGCGTACTCACAGTGTATGAATAGGTGATTCACCGTTTCTTCCTCCTTTTTGTAGAGGACACACCTGTTGGCCATGGAGAAACCTCTTTTTATGAGATTGTCTCGAGTTAAGACTTTACCATGCATGAGAGTCCACTAGAAGAAATTGATCTTCGGCGTAAGGTGAGGAATCCACACTTTCATCCAATCTCCTGAATTATTTTCTTCCTTCAGAAGAAGGTTGTAGGTAGTCTTGAATGAGAAGGTTCCCGCTTGAGTGGGTTCCCAATGATGGAATCCTAGCAAAAAATTCTCAAGATTTTGACATTCCCCAATATTTCCATGAGCTCATTAGCCAAGTGCTTTAATTCTAGTCTATCCCTGAGCAGACTGGTTATATCTTTCCATTTCCCATCAGTAATGTAGTTAGAGGTTCTATTACCAAGGATAGGCTAAAGGTAGTTCATGAGGGGGTTAAACCTATGAGTGTGTTGGGTGTTAATATCTAAAAAGTTTTTGAGATCCATTGTTAGCATTTTAGTAAAATATTGTATGTAGAATTAAATTTATAAGAGAGTCTTTACATATGCTCCGTGGTTTGTTATATTATTTTAAAACAAAGTATTACAATCAAGAGGTAGCTTTTATCTTGCATCAAATGGTACCAGAGCTAGTGGTCTTGAGTGTGTGGATAGGAAAATAAATGTGAGGTAGTGCACACATGAAAATGAGAACCAGTTGATAAGCTCATGTGGGCTATTGCAAGTGAGAGAGAGAAGTCTTGAGTAGTGAGAGATTGAAAAATTGATTAAAAGAGTATTGAAGATGATTCCTAAAAGAATAATAATGAGAATAAAGGAGGTGTTGGAGAGATTTTGATAATTGATAAGAAACAATATCATTAATGATATGCAAAATAAGGTGATATTGGCTACTATAATCAAATAAATTTTGCAAATGAAGAATAAAGTGAACTTGAGGAACATGAAAGAGAATAATAAAAGCCAAAAGAAGTTAAAGAATATAGATAGTTCTATATATAATTGTGAAGAGAAAAAAAATGTATGTACCAAGCTTTGCTAGAATCCTAAATCTAGATGAGATGATTGATTGGATAGAGGAGTTATAAGAATATTTTGAAGTGGAGAAAATTAGAGTTCTACAAAGGTTAACATAATGCCAAATAAAGTTGAAAGGGCATGCTACATTATGGGTGAAAGGGACAATGAGTGGAGACCACTAAATAACAAGGTGGAACTAAATGGTGATCAAGTTGAAGAGGAAATTCATTCTTGGAGACATTGAAATGGAATTATCCAAGAAGTTACAAAATCTAAAGCAATCCATGAAGGAGTTCTACAAGATTTCCATTTAGTTGAGAAGGCATGAAATTGATGAAGAGAAGGAGGCTAGATATGTGAATGGATTGTGATTCAATATCTAAGATTAAATAATTATGTTTCACATTAACACTATGAAGAAGTAGATGAACTTAGTTTTTACTTTCAAAAGAGCATATTATTGCACTCAACTTCTAAAGTGTCATTTTATGTCTCTTTTGGATACTTTACATGCACTCCTTATGAAGTGTCCAATTAAGGGGAGAACCATATAATCAAGGGGGAAATATTGGTGTGTTTATTTGTTTAATTTTGTTGGTTCAAGAGATCATGTCTCTCACAAATAGTCCCTTCCATTTGAGTATTAAGCAGAATCCCCCTAATAAATGGAAAATGAAATGTGGATATTGTGGAAAGTATAGGCATACAATAGAATAATGGTAGTTTTTGTTGAATTGAGGAAAATAAAAAATTATTCTCAATCATGGTATTTCCTTATCTAATTCTCCAACTCATATAGAAACACCATCCAGTCTCACTTGGTCATTTAGTGGGACACCATCACTTGTATCTATATCTAAATCCATCATTCACTCATTCATGAGTTCCACATATTATTTCCATCAGGTATTTTTTATTGTCATATTAGATCCACCACATTCGAATGCATATCCATCAAATATAGCATCTTTGTTTGTGGAGTCCCTTCTTGTAGATTCAGATGATAGCATTGAAGAAATTATTCTTCTATTAGTGATGACTTTCATGAAGTTTCTCGCTCTTACCTCAACTACATCATCTCTTATCAAGAAATATTGCACAAATATTCATGGGTTTTGATATCCAACTCAGATATCTTCATCTATAGCAGTATCAAATTTACATCAGTCCATACATGACCATACATTGACGATCCCTATTCCAAAATCTTTCATGGTACATGATTTATCTCACATTGACATTGGCTTGGATATATTTGAGCATCACTAGAAGTCATCAATGACATAATTTTAGTCTTTTGGTTATGTGTAGCATTCAAAGATATTCATCTCACCTCCTACATATTCCTATCCAAAATGGGAAGTAATATTGCACATATTTATGGTGTTGTATCTTCACAGGGGGAGGAATATTGTTCAACTTTCATGGATCATCTTTAGCATCTAGTGTCAAGCATCTACCACCACTACATAGATTTCATCACTTCATATCTTTTGGGGGTTTCATATGATCTTCTTTACTTTCTCTCCTATGGGGAGAACATATTTTATGTTGTGGTGGAAATAGTTCTTGGGGGATTATTAAGAGTCTTCCATCTTTCATTCTACTTCTTCATCACTTTTAAATTTCATTGCATATACATGCTGCATTTGAATTTTCTCTTTTTTGGAGAGGATTTTTGTTCCCACTGAGTTTTATCCTTTTTATCTATTTATAAGAGATCACATTATAAATGAGTACCTTATCAAGCCTTCTTGTGGTACTCATCCCTTGATTTGTATTTACAATAATAATAGAATGATTATAGAGGGTAGAGAATAAAAATGTACAAAATATAGAAAGTGAGGGTAGAAGGAATGAAGATTTTTAGGGGAAGGAGGGTTCAACAACAAGGATTGAAGGCATAAATGCAAAATGTGGAGGACATTATATAGGAAAGGGACTTGTGCAGACATACAAGGAGATAGGGAATCTCTTGACCGAAGTAGATCAGAGTGCTTCTCAGAAATTGGAGCAAAGGGTACACTATAAAATCATCTTTGGGAATATTAATGTCTCCATTGCAAAGGGGGTTAGAGATATTTTAATTACAAATTTTCTACCTAATTTGGAGGTAGAACAATTGAAGAAAATAATTGTCATTATAAAATTCATCATAGTTTGGACAATTATGGCCCAGATTAGGTCTTGGTTGAATTTCCTCTGGAAAGGGGAAAATCCTTTCATAAGATTTCTCCTGTTAGGGTTCATTTAGATTGTCTTCCCCTTAGAACTAGACATAAATTGAGCCTTGAATGGAGGCCCGTGGTTTATGAGACAAGCTGGGATTTTCATCTGAGTATGGTCTCCTGGCTTCACTCCTCAGACCAAAATTTAAAGGAGGGTCCCTATTTGGATTAGGTTATTCGGATTAAACAATAAAAAATTTTCTTAGAGGAAATATATAAGATGATAGGTAATTCTATGGGTAACTACATAAGGATTGAGAAAATTTTAGTTAAGGGTAAGCCATCAAAAAGAGTAAGAATATGCATTTGGATAGATATGAGTGAGCCAATTCATTAGAAAATCCATCGTTCATCGACCCTTAGTTCATGGACACAAGAGGTGGTTTATGAAGGTTTTTTTGATTTTTTGTTTCAAGTGTGGTAGGAGTGGTCACAAGACTAGGGATTGTAGAGACAATGACTCCTCTTCTATATATATAAGTAGGAATGACATATACAAGCTTTATGGATTTCCCTCTAGGAATTCCTTGATCTTGGTGGTATTAGGGGACTGGAATGAGAATGAGGCTTTTCCCAACATTGGTATGGATGAGTTAAGAAATGGATCAATTATGGATTTTTCCCCTTTGAAGCATTGAGAGGCTCTTAGGGATCAACATTTTTAATCTAGAGGAAAGAATAATCCAATCCAAGTAGTTAATGATTCTTAGCTAGAGTTGGAGGATGATGAAGTTCAAAAATAAGTTGAACAAAAGGAGACTACTAAAGAGATTGCAATAAATGGAGGTGTAAGGCACATGCAAAAATAGGAATTAGAATGAAAGAACCCAAAAGACATAAAAGTTTTAGAGAAAGTGGAAGATCAAGAGACAAAATGGACCATAGCCACAAGAAGAATTGAGAATTTTGTGGCAAGACTACCCTGTCAATGGATCTAGGTGGCACCAATGGAAAGGGAAGGAGATCAAAAGCTAGTAAAGCCAATTCCAAGGCACTTGAGAATTTAGTGAAAGGATACAAAATTTTAGTAAGAAAATATATCACAAATAGAGGTAAGAACCTCCCTATTGCACATTCCCAATAAAGGCTTTAAGTTAGAATATCAGAGCTTAATGACCCCGAGAAACACTGCTTTCTTAAGAAAATAATTATAACAGAGTCTCTTGACTTACTGATTATTCAGGAAACAAGAATGGTGGAAGAAAAATCACTACTTTGATCCCTCATATTTGTACTAAAGGTGAGGGGACTACTTGGGGTGCCATTAGATCTACTGGTGACCTTTCCTACCTTTGGAATAAGATAAGCATTGATGACATTATTATCGATGTGAGATCCTATTATTTAACTGTTAAGTGTAGGAAATTGAAGGATGGTAGTGTGATGTTGTTCTCTAATGTGTATGCCCCTTCTTCCAAGCTTGAGCATATGGAGGTATGGGACTACCTCAGGAACTTCAAGGTCCTTCACATTCAGGATAATTGGATCATGGGTAGTGATTATAATGCTATCTTAACACCCGAGGACACAACTTGGGGGAGGATGTCTTTCTGCCAGAGTTCTTTGGACTTCATAAATCTTTGTGATGATCTTGCATTGGTTGATATAAGACCTAAATCAAGGTGGTTCACATGGAATAACAAGCAAGTGGATTCATAAAATATTCAATATAGGCTAGACCGATTCCTTATGAATTCAAAATGGCTTTTGGAGTTGAAGGATTTATTTTCTGAGGTCCTACAAGTTAGGGGATCAGATAATTGACCTATATTGTTACCATTTTATAGGAATCTAGAGCCCAAGGTTTTTTCCCTTTAAAATAGGATTATTTTGGTATGAGCATACTAGCTTTTGACAGTATGGTTAGTGACTATAGGAATATAGACATCTGAGGTTGTAAGAGGTACATTGTGGATCAAAATATTTAGAATATCAAGAGGAGGGAAAATGAATGGAACATGGATAGTTTGGGTAACATGTTCACCAACAAAAGAGATATAGAGTATGAGCTAAAGATCATGGAGGGAGCCATTACCAAGAATGGTTTTAACTAGCCGAGCTTCGAGAGAAAGAATCCAAGTTATTAGAAGAATATAAAAAGTGTTAAGGATGGAGGATATTTTTTGGCACCAAAAGTTAAGAGTTAAGTGGCTCAAGGATAGGGATAGGAACACTGGTTTCTTTCAGTTGTCCACCAAAATTTGAATGCAACATAATAAGATCTTAACTATCAATAATGATGAGAATATCGTATTTGATGATATTGTAGCTATTAGGAGTGAAGGTAAAAGATTGTTTCAAGACCTCCTTGGGTTCTTCCCGAAGGTGGATTCTATGGCCCAAGAGGAGATGTTAGACTCCATCCCCAATCTGATTACAGATATACACAATGAATTTATATTGGCTCCTTTCTCTAGGGATGAGATAGAAAAGGATACCTTTTCTTTAGGGGCCATGAAATCCCTGATACTAGATAGTTTCTATGCAAAATTATTTCAAAGGTACTGGAACATTATTAGGGAAGACATATGGAAGGCATCTGAAGAATGCAGGATAAGAAGGGTCATATTGAGATGATGGAATTAAACTTACATTTCTCTGATCCCCAAGGTAAAGCCTCCAATATCCTTTGATCAATTTATACCAATTTCATTATGCAATATGATTTACAAAATCATATCCAAAGTTATAGCTACCAAGCTGAGGGAGTGTCTGAACAACATACTTACCAAGGAGCAGAGTGGATTTCTCAAAGATAGGTAAATTTTGGAAGGCCTAGTCATTTCTCATGAGGTCATTCATTTTGTCCAAAGAAAAAGAAGAGATGAAGTGGAAATCAAATTGCATATGAATAAGGCAAGCATGATAGGGTCCCATGGGACTTTCTTCTCAAGGTGATAAGGTTGGCTTTAGTGAGTCATGGTGTTGCTGGATTGGAAGCTGCATCTCCTCTCCTACCTATATTTTTCTCATGAATGGGGTTCCTACTAAGCTCTTCAAAGATAAGAGAGGCATAAGACAATGGGATTCACTCTCCCCCTTTCTTTTCCTAATCATATCAAAAGTTTTGAACACATTCATAGCTAAGGAAATCAATGTTGGGAACCTTGCAGGGATACAATTTTATGGTGGTACAAACAACATTACTCACCTTGAATTTATGGATGAGACATTATTGTTTGGTACTACTACATCTAGAGAAGCGACAACTTTTAAGAGAGTCTTGGGGAAATATGAGGATTTAGCTATCCACAGAGGGTGGATATCTCTAAATCTAGGATCTTCTTTTTAAAAGAAGGATGCTTAGAAAAAAAAAGATATAGAAAGGATTCTTGGGTTTGAGTTAGAAAAACTTCCCAACAAATATTTGGGTATTCCCTTTTTAAATCAAAGTTCCTTTGAAAGGGAGTGGAGTAATGTATCTAATAGAGTTTAGTATATGTTGGGTTCATGGCAGGTCAAGTGCCTCTTGTTGCCTGGCTGCATTACTCTCATAAAGGCTTACCTCATGGCTATGCACACAAGTTTTCTCAAGCATATGGAATTTCCTCAAAGTATGCTGCAAACTTGTGTGCCTGGATTTGAGATGGAAATGCGAAAATGATGACAAAAGCATATTTTGGAGGGATCATTTCTGGATTGAAGACATGGCTTTATGTGATCAGTAACACTATTCCCCTTTGAAGACTCACTTTAAGGAAGTTGTGGGGGTTTGGGCGAAAGACTACCTTGTTGGCCAACCCCCAAATAGGTCTTAGAAGAGGCTGGATGCTCTCCTTGTTGAGTTGACTCTTGCACGTGATGAGATCCAAGATAAATTATAAATATGGCCTTTGGTGGGGTTGGATAATGAAGATAAAAAAGTATGGTATTGTCATGGCAATGGTAATGTCACTAAAAAAAGTACTTTCCACAAATACTTCTCTAGGGATGATGCTATTGGTGAAAATAAAATCTGGTATAAGCTTGGCATCCTGAAGATGAATGCCTTCTTATGGATAAATTGGAAAGGTAGAGATTTGTCTTGAAATAGGATACAAACCTTAGGAAATGAAGGTCCATTGATATGTGTGATGTGTAAGGCCCTGGAAGAAAATAATGAGCACCTCATTCTTCATTGTGATGTTTCTTGGAAAACTTGGAATAGATTTTGAGAAAAATGGGGATTGGAGTGAGTGATACTAAATAGTTTTTTTGGGTTGTTGGAGTCATGGGGAACCAAGATCAAGATCCCATCCCTTCAATTCGTATGGAATGTTTCTCCTAGAATTATTGTGTGATATTTGTGGAATGAGATAAATCACCATATTTTTTAAGGAATGGAGATGATCAATTTGGATAGGATTTGGGAAAGCGTGGAGAAAACCATTGTAAAGTTGGGGGAGGTCCACAAGAGGAATGCCCAGTATTTATATGATAAGGAACTTGCTTGGGCTAACTCTTGGCCCAACATCAAATACTTTGAACATGCCCCATCTATAGATAAATGTACTAATAAGGAAGTCAATTGGAAGTTTCCTGATCAAGGTTGGATAAAGATAAATTTTGATGGTGTGGCAAAGGGGAACTCCGATAAGGCCGGGGGAGGTGGATTTTTTACGGACAAATGTAGAAATATGTTGTCTTTGTATGCTCAGGATTTCAATATGGAATCCAACAATTTGGTGGAGGCTAGGGCTCTATTGTGGAGTGTAATGATATCTTGGGATAAAGGATGGAAGAAGCTCTAGATGGAGGGTGATTCAAAGCTTTTCATTGATGCAATGAAGGGTGGTAATATAAAAAAATTAGAAACTCGAATATATTATAGGGACTGCTAAATGTATTATGGACTCAATGGATGAGATCAAACTCTCCTACATTGATCAATTTGGAAATGAAATTGTAGACTAGGCTTCTGAATTTTGTGTCTCACTCAAGAAGTATACTGGGATGAGTTCAAAATTATGGTCGCACAACTACCTTGTTGGAGCTTTAATGTCGATAACTAATAGTCGTGGTGTTGTGGTTGTTGGTTAGTTGGGAGTTTTATGTGGAGCCTCTCTCTCCATTTGATGTTGTTTTCACTTGGTTCTTTCACTTTGATGTGTCATTTATGCACTGTGTGTTTTGATGCTTGAGGCTTGTATGAGTATTAATCATGCATTTTTATTTTTTGGGTTCATGGACCTTAAAACAGGGGTTTCTTTAACCAAAAAAAGGGAGGAGGGGAAGGGGGGGGGGGGGGGGGGGGGGGCGTTGTTAGTATTTTTAATTTTCCACATGGCTTTGTTAAGCTTAGTTAGGTGTCCTAGTTAGGTATCACATATTTAACTTGTTCTAAGTGAGGTGTGTAGTTGGTATACAAAGTCTTGTAGTTGTGTCATGTTGTTCTACCTATTTGTACACCTCCAATTTGCATCTCAATCATGGTCGACTTTGGGCTCTATTTTGCATTATTGTGCTTCTTTTTTAATCTCTTATAGATCTTGGTTTTAGAAATCCACACTAACTTTTCCTCTAGAAATAATAAATTTTATTTTTTTATGTCCTTTCATCTTTATTCCTAAATTAAATAAATTTAAAATTATTTAATCCCCAGTTTCTAATGTGTGGATGAATAAATAAATTTTATTTATTAATTCTCTCCACTTAACTCCCTTTCATTCTAATTCTGTCCTGCACCTAACTTTATCTTCTTTCCATTTTTTCTTCTCTCATCTCTTCCACTTACTAATTTTGTCCCCACTTAACTCTACCCTCATTTAATTTTAACTCTTCTCTTTCTCCACTCAACTTATTGTTCACTCCTCCTTTCCCCCACTTTCAAAATGGTAAAATAAATAGTTTGTTTATTTATTTTCACTCAAATCATCTTTCCTTCACTTTTAAATGATAATTTTGAGTCTCATTTAATCTAATTCATTGATCTCTTTGAGTCCTCAATTGATCTTTCCCATCCAATCAATCTCAATTATCTATAAATTACTATCAATTGTCTATTTCTATGAAACATTATCCTTGATTTTTTCTTTTCTTTATCATATCAACCAATCTTTCTATTGTGTTTGTGCACCTTCAATTTTTGAGAGCACTTTTGAAGAAGAATAAGGACAATAGAGACCATATGAAATTGATGCATTCACAATTTGGTTTGAATCTTTGAAGTTGCATTTTATTTCATATTTCTTCATTGGTTGAGTGGGTTTAAGTTTTGAATTCGAGCCTTTATAATTTCTCTTACATTCTTATCTTTGTTTTCCATTTCCTACATTAACAATTGCTATTGAGGTACACCTCTAATACATAATTAAATTTGTTACCCAAAAGTAATTATAAGCACAATTAATACATTAAAAACTCTTATTATTATTATCAAACTACAACTCTAATAAATAATTCCATTTCTTACCAAGAAATAATTATAAATTCAAATAATACATTACAAACTCTTGAATGTTTTTATTTCTATTGAACTCTACACAAAAATATCCATCTTAATAACAATTATTAAGCATCTCACTCTCAGTTCATGACAAATTATGATTTTCATGCATTATATAGTCCTTATAACTATATTCTTCCATTCTCTTATTGTAAACCCTTAAATGATTAACAGAGCAGAGCCAAAATCAATGAATAAGTAAATAAACTGAAAACATCAAAGTATAACTAACAAGAGTTCAGTGCAGAGTACAAGAAACCCAATTATCATTCAAATTCTTTCATCATAAACACCCATGTTCAAGCAGGTGAACAAATTGAGCATGATCTTGACATGCAGATAGTTGGCACCCTTCAATCAGTTGTCAAGTCATCTCAAACGGAGAAAGATCACCAACTTCACTAATGTCTTTTGTTTAGCTTTTTCAGGATTGATAAGAGATCTACTCAAACTGTTTGTCCAAATGTAAGAAGGAATTACAACTCGCATAAAAAAGATAAAGTTAGAATAAAGTGATAAACAAGCCCACTTGGAACAAATTTCTGATAATGATGGGCGTGGCCCAGGGTGGAACATGAATTCATATTCTTCCTCACCATAAACACATGTATTGTATTTGAAGAAAGAAGAGAAATCCGTGGTCTGTAAAGAGAAAGGCGGTGCCATCATTTTCTCCACTTTATGTCACTTCTCTTATTCTTATTTTCGCATCGCGTGCAATAGATTTGGCTTTGCTTTGCTGCGCTGCGGGGTGCACGTGAAGCGACATATACATTCCCACGGCCGCCCTTCCACAAAGTAGTGAGAATATTAACTCATAATAATAATAATACCTGTGGAAGTGGAGCACACATGCACGCAGCATTCCTTTCAATTCCCTCTTTCTTGACTTTTGACTGCCCTAATTCGACAGAAATAAAATGTCCAGTAGCCTTCACTTTTTGGACCACTCGTCTCTACTATTATCTTATTCCTCTCCTAACGATGAGAAGAAGACGGGAAATCTACAGTGAGAATGTAGATAAGAAGAATTTTTGACGTCAGTAAAGAAGCTGAGATGATGAAGATGAAGTTATGGTTTTATTGCGCTTGAGAATGACCTCGGTTGATCATCATTGTGGCGAATTTTAATAATATTAGACTTTAGCAATAGACTCTTACGTTGATTAGGGTTTACTTATTGTAGTTTTGAATATGGAGCAATCGTTTTAGCATTTGGAAGCGACCTTTAATGATTATCATTTGTGTGAATGATTGTAAGGAGATAAAACCTTAATAAAGTTTTAAACTGATTAGGTTTACATACTTATTGTTATTACTATTATTATATGTTTGAATGGTGAGCAATCATTTTAGCATTTAATTGATTATCATTTGTATTAATGATTGTAGTAAGGGAGAAAATAATTTTCATTTGGGATGTTAATAGTGTTTAATTGTAATAATTGTATCATTTAATAATGAACATTCGTTTTAGCATTTGAAAATGACATTTAACTGATTGTTTCTACTAATGATTACATACAAGACAGAAAACCTCAGTAAATTGTCTTAATAAAGAGATTTGTTTTACTTATTTAATTATTGAATATGATATTAAGTTCAGGTGTTTAATGCTTAATTATGAGATTCGAATCTGGTAGATATTTGTACTTTTAAACATTATGGCTAATTTTATTTAATATGTAAAAGATCTATTCTATTGAAATTACATTGAAATGCTTAAATTGTACGAAAAAACCCCTTTTCAGTAAAATGAATTCACATATTATTACATAGTAAATTATTTCATTCACAATTATGATGGACATAATGACATCGTATATTGAAACCCCACAAATTAGGTGAGTTTGAGAGATCTAAGTCCTTAAATATTATGTTATCCTAGTAAAGAAATAGTTGCAAACACACCATATTGCCTCAAAAAGGAAACAACCATACAAAATATCAAATTTCAAATCATAAACACAAACCAAGACATGAAGAAATAACTATTGGGATCTATAAATGTAGAACAAGGGCTTCACTTAGTGAACCTAAATCATAGAATGTGTGTTTGTGGCATACTAAATAATCCCCCTATTTTCAAAAAATATTGCCTCAAACTCCTTTTTATGTCAACCCCCTCCAATACCCATACAGTACCCCCCACACCCCTTTTCCTATATAAACCCATACCCCCTCCCCCAAAAAAAACCCCCCTCCCTCCTATTTAGGCAATATATTACCCCCCCTTTTTGCCCATTTTAAACCCCCCTATATGAATGCACGTGGTATTGTATTTCCCCTTTAGTGAAGACCCTATGAAATTTAGTTGATAAGGGAGTGTCTTAGTTATTAGGTTTAGAAATGTTATAGTCATTTTCATTCTTTTCCTCATGTTCATAAGGATAGTTATCACGTATGAACCATTAAGGAAAATGACAAAGGCTGCCTGGGGAAAATTTCCTAACTAGGTTGATGGGTCAATCTATGTCATTAAGAAGAAATTGAAGGAAAGTATTTCTTAGCCTCCTCATAATTAATGCATTATTTGATTGAAAATAGAGGAAACCAATTATCTGAACTCTAAGAGTAATTTTAGGATATACTAATGTGACCACATCTTTGACAACAAGATGAGGGCCAAGTGCCATACAATAAGAAAGGATGAATGTATGCTGCAATGTATGGAAAATTACCCTCATGTTTCAATGTGGCTTAAGGATGGGCCACATTTAGAGCCCCCATCTAGTTATTTTGTATCTAGATTTACATACTTTCATTTTGAATATCACCAAATAACTAGTACGAGTTATATCCTTCCAAAAAGTAAAAATAGAATCTCTACTTTGAAATTATGCCAATTTTTTTTGTGTTTAGTTATAAGTGAAATCTTATCCCTTAGATTATTATTAATATAATAAAATAGATTTGGCAATAAGGTTTAAAAAAATCATGAATCTAAGGTTAAGCGACTAGACTTTGTAAAATAAATAAATACATGTTTAATGGCTATAAAATATTCATAAAATGAGTCTTTGGGATTTAAAACACTTGTATGAATAAATCAATTAATTATATAGGAAAGACTAGGTATTAAAATAAAAATACAATTAATAATTCTAGGCACTATAATAGCATTCCAAATCATCTAATACTTCATATTCTAAACCTAGAAGATAGAGTAAACAAATCACTTCTTACCTAATTCTCAAACCAATGATAAACAAGGGGAAATATAATTGTAACCATTAGTAAAAGTTGCATATAATATACCAAAATATTATGATGGTATTGGAGAGAAGCATCGATAAATATTATTTATTATGATTACTTTGTTGAATTTAATTCTTAATGATCCCACAAAAGCTAAGTTGAGTTGGAATGGAATACAAATCCTATAAAGAACTTAATAAATATTAGCTACAGGGGACTTATAGATGGTAAGAATAGGATACCACTATTTATATTATATTTCTTTTTTTAAAACTTATTTGAATTTTATTACCTTTCAAAGTAATCAAAGGTTTCATGATATACCAAGATTTCTAAATTTTAATGATAACTAGAGTTATGAGCATAAAATTAAACCTCAATTTTGATAACCTTATGGAGAACTAAAGGAAATTCATTTATTTTCTAGAAGGATTTTCAAAGTTTTATTTTCTACAATGGACCTCATAATCTAATTGGCATAAATAGTTTATATACATTAGTAGTATGCATTAATTAATCCCTAGATAATAAATTCTTTAAGGAGGCATTAAAAATTTGAATAAACTCTATGAAAATTCTTAGTGTAGTGTTAAATCTTCAGATATATTACATTAAATTATAGTGTGAAAAGCGACTCTTGTTCAAAATAATGAACCTATGGGTATATCTTGGTGGAAAATTCAGAAATATTGAATGCAACCAAGTTAAATTTGAAGTCTTCCATTGTAGTGTTTGTTATTAGTTCCCACTCATGGAGGGTTCCATAACAAAGGTGATAATCCTATTTTTGCTAAATTTTTTGGACATATTGATGGATAAAGGACTATTTTGGATCATAAAATAAATTTGCATTAATCACTTTTACATTATGAACTATAAATTTATGGGATCCATTACATGGCATGATGTAAAAGTTCATGTTGATGGTTACTTTATTAGATTTACTAGCTATCTCAACCAATACAAATATCATCCTCCTAACTACCTAAAGTACTTTAAAGCTAGAGATCAATTACAAATTCAAGTAATGCTAGGAAATTATGAGAGGTCCTATGTGCATGAATTTAAGAATGCATTATAAATTGTAAGGAAATTGTTTCTCATTACTCTTCTAAAATGTTAATATAGAAACCATGGGGAAGGAGAAGGAAGTGGAACAAGTGGACAATAGGAAATCAATTCCAATGATTATACTCAATCAAGATAGATGTATCTTTGTGTTTCTATGTTGAATGTATATTTAATATTATTAGAGTTTATCTTATGAAGTGGGGAAGAATTTAATAACATATCTTAGATCCTCACGGTAACATAACAAATACAACTTCTTAGGTTTCTATGTTTCTCCGCTCCTTCTACTTCTTCCTATCCTTTATATGGGGTCAAATAAGGGGGACCCAATGACTGTCTCCCTATCTCCTTCTTTAATTGTGGATGATGTAGGCCATCCTACCTTATTCTTAGGGTCCACAAGTGCTACCCTTGAGATTCATTCTACAAATCTGCAGGATGATCCTGTCAAATCTACTACTTTTAGTGACTCTTTTCTTGAACATGAAAATCATTATTCCTTCATGGACAAACTATTTGGTATCAGTCCTACGAATATGGTGCATTCTAAACCTAAGAAGACACATGTTGTTTCCAACAAAATCATTGGCTAGTACAGTGCATGTCCCCAATGAGACAGTGAAAGAAACTATGGTTCAATTGTAGATTTCCTTGGTGGGTAACTTCCTATTCTTCAGACCTTCTATTGAATAACTAAGGAAATGGATTTTGACCCAATGGAAGTTAAAAGGTATTTTTAAAATCAATGTTATGACAAATAGATTGTAACTTTTTAGCTTTGTGAATAAGGAAGACCTCATCCATGTTATCATTAATGGGTTTTGGATGTATGGTACTAACCAAAGGAATATTTTTTCCCTGTACAAATGGAAATTAGGTTTCAAGACCTTGGATTATTTAAATACTTTGTCACCTACCTAGGTTTTCCTTCCTAGCTGCCCCCTTGAGTTATGGAATTTTGAGGTGTTTAGAAGTATTACTAAATATTTTGGTGATATCTTGACTGTAGATGGGATCACCCAATAGAGATCTTGTCTCTTCTTTCCTAGAATTTGTATGAATGATAGGGTTAATATAGTGCTACCTACCTTTATCACCCTATAATATAAGTATGGCTCTTTGGACCAACACTTGGAGTATGGAAATGTTTCTATTTTTTGTCAAATCCATAAGAAATATGGGAACCTCATTAATGCTTATAGATTCCAAAAAGGAGGCTCTCAAAAGAAAAAAAAAATCAAAGGAAATAATGATGAGATGGTCAATGAGAAGGTTTTGGATCAATTGGATTTGGAAGGAAAGGAATATAAAAAATCTATTGATGATAATCCTCCCTCTACTATCATTCTGGAAGAGCCCCTTCACCAAAGAAAGAATAAGGGTCTTGATGACCAAAAAAATTCTTCATCTACACCTCAACCTGACCTTGAATTGGAACTAGGGGAGATTCCAAGTGTCACTTCCTACACCCATGCCCAGGAAAAGCTTGATAACAATAATGAAGTAAAAAAGGAAGAAATAAAAGATTTTACTAAAGAAAGGCCCTTTGAGAATGATGGCCTATAAAAATTTGTAGCTAAGGATTCTATAAATAAATCACAAGGTGAGATTATGAATAATGTTTTTGTGAATCTTAAGATTTATAAAGAGGAAGATAATTAGGTCTTTCCCTCTATTTGGTTAAACCCAAGGGGTTTTTTAGAAACTAAGGATGTGGGAGGATCTGTATTGGCTGATAACCCCCACAATGATAAAGAAAATAATGACCCATTAGCTACTCTAAGGTTTATCAACAATCTTCTTGGATCCTCTAGTCTTAGAGAAAATCTTTCTCTTTTTGCATTCTCCACTACTCCAACTTCTAAGTTGGGGTGTGATGAGGACTCTGAATGGAAAGTGGTTGGAAAAAGAAACCATATGTTGTTAGAATAATTAGGCCATAATATTACTAAGATGAGGTGAATCTATAATCTACTAATAAACACAAATCTGATCTGATAATACTTATTCTTCTAAACTTCACCACATTCATGTAGTAAACAAATTATACTTGGAATAAACATACATTAGAAATAAAGAATCCACACAAATTCAATACATAATGTTGGTGTCCAAAATGACGCTTATGCTCTAAGGCTACCAATATACCCCCAAATGGATTTTAGGAATGGTTAGCTCCAAAATGTAATGAGGTCTTAGGGTAACTGGACCAACTATAAGGACTTAATATGCCCTCTTCTACTTCTGGCTCTGCAAAACCAAGACGGGTGTACCAAATCCAGATAAAATTTAAACTCACTACACACCTTTATACTTCTGGATTTATATAGCAGATCATAGTAAAGGATTACTGAATACTAACTAGGTATTCATTTCAAATCAACTCTACTATGCAAGGTAAAATGGTCTTGTGAAGGGTATTACTGGTGATGGTATTGATATATAGAGATGCAGAAAATAGCCAAAACCCATCAAACATTGGACTCCACTGAATATACTAGCCCTTGATCAGTGCCATTATCCATTGGGCAGACCTCACATACAAACAATAAGAACATGAAACAACTGTTGTCAAAGACTCATAGCCATAAATGTAAACATTCCAGCCCATCCACTACTTATAAGATCTTTTTGTAGACAACCAAGACTGAATCTATGTCCCCTCTAAAGTATATTTCACCTGATCCTAGACCAAGAACTAAAGACAAGAACATATGCAAAGGGAACCCTATGCAATGGATCAGAAAATCCAAGATTCACAAGAATGACACCAAGGAGAGACTTGGAAGCATGAAAAACTTACATTAAGTATAATGAGTCATGTACATGATCAAAGTAAGACAGAGATCAAACCACTTCAATAACCTACAAAAGACTTCCAAAAATTCTATTTAGCTTACATGCAATGTGACAGAGCCTTCTATTTCCCACTAGAACCAAACAGAATGGAACCCTGAACAAGTCAAAATTTTGACACTTTATACCACTAGCTGCCATGGGAACCCAAAACGGGTTGCAACAAGATACAGATAGCTAGGGTATAGCCTTCACCAACTAGATCAAGAAACGGCCAGAAAACCATAAATTTTGGTACCCCTGGTCGCTGCAAATCCAAATTTGAAAATAAACAGTCACCATGCACTTCGCAGGCTTGAGTTTTTAAAACATCCAAACACCTTGGGTTAACTCCACAATGGCGATGCCAAATAGTTGTCGCATGATCGCATAGCCTGGAAATGGGCTATGCGAACATGCAACATGCCATTTCCCCTTACCTTCTTCACAATCACTGATGCTGCCGCTGCCACAAAAGGGTTTGTTGCATGTTCGCAAGCTGAAAAACTAGCTCATACGAACATGTGACAAGCCGCTAACATGCACCCTGCCAGTTGTCATGTCACCGCCGAGAAACTAACAGTGCATCGGTGATCCACAAATCAAACTGAGATCAACACTAAGTCCCCGCCGTCAAATCCTCCTATCTTCCCGGGTTCATGGCTTTAACTCATCCAAGCACTTCGGGTTACTTTCAGCGAACACACGACAAAAGAAAATCCCAGTCACGGAATGAAAGTCCAAACCCTAGTTAGATTCAGTGAACACATGACTGCACGTGCCAAAATAACCCCTTAAGTCATCTGAGGAACTGGCGATTGAAGACATTTTGCCAGTTTGCGGAAATAATAACACTGCCACTAAAACATCATGCGAACCAGCGATAGGAAGAAGATTTTGTTGGGCCGCCAAATATTTTATCAACATCGCCAAACCTCAGACCCCACCTAGGTCCACTTGATGCCATGTGTCACACCACCATTCACTGCAACTATTGAGTCACACCTGCCACAGGACCCACCTGCAAACCCCTTGCCACCTTGGTACACTTGCAACCAATTAGAACTCAACACATCACCATCTGCCATTGGGCCCCAATACTACATGGCACCTGGTCACATGATCGCATAGCCAAAAATTGGGCTATGCGATCATGCAACAGCCAACCCCAGGCTGCCACATCACCACCTTCGGGACCACACCCCTTTCCACCAATGGGCCCCAAGGACACATGGCAAGCGGTTGCATGATCGCATAGCCAAAAATTGGGCTATGCGACCATGCGATAGCCAATCACAGGCTGCCACATCACCACCTCTGGGACCACTGCCAAATAAGCCTTACCCTTTCAGAGGATCAGACGGTTGTCACAAAAGTGCATAGCCCTAACAAATCCTTCACGCTTTAACAATAACCGTTGATGCTCTGACACGTTAGGATCCTCTGATTCATCTAGAAACTAGGTCCCACCATTGATCACACCTGCAAACTATGGCAAAGTAAACCACTAGGCAGCTGAACAGAATTGGGACCCACATGGATAGGTGGCAAGTGGTCACATGATTGCATGTCAAAAATGTCTGACATGTGGCCATGTGACAGCCAATCAGGAAGATCCTTTGAAGACCTGGGCCCACCATCCAATTGGACTTGTACGGTTTAGACTGATGAACAAGGAATGCCGGCAGAAAAGAAGAAATGCAAGCTCGAAAACACACAGGGTTTTTGGTGAAAGATCGAAAACACACAGGATTTCTGACAGATTGAAAGGTAGGTGCACAAGAGCTGGAAGGCACAGGTCAAAAACAATGAGGGTTTTCACACAGACCGAAAACATCATGGATTTTTGAAAAACACTGTGGGTTTTCGACACTGTGGTAGATTTTGAAATTATTTCCAGCAGACCAAAGAACTCAAAAATCTTTCTGGGTTTTTTAATTCAGGAGATGCGGTTTGAACTAGAGCTTGGTGACAACATGAAGAACACAGGGCAGGACATTTTTACAAAAACATTTGCAAGGAGGAGGCCATTTTCAAAGGATTTTGCTGTGACAGAATAAAGGCCTAACAGTGGCTCTAGTTGGGGATGCATGTCTCTTGCAGGCATGGCAAGAATTCAGAATCACTGGGAGAGTAGACCAACCATTGGAAAAAAATAGGGAACTCAAAAAATGTAGGGGACAGGAAGGAAAAGAAACACACAACAGGGAAGGGAGAGATATTTACAGAGTGTACATTTTTTACAAAAACCTGCAGCAACAAACATGAGTTAATTCATGCCTCTGTCAAAAATTTGATTTTCATTTCTTCCTTCATGAGGAACACTAGACATTTTGTTTTCATTTGTCTCCATAGGCTTGTCAACATGTTCAACCAGCATATCAGGAAGAACAAAGTAGCTTTCTTCATAGTGCATGTAAAAAAAATTTGCACTCTCTTCTCCTTGTTCACTATGAAGAAAAGATTCAGCATGCCAATGATCAGCACCACTATACTGAAACTGATTTTCATCTACTGACTCATGCATGCTATGAACTGGAAACATAAAAGCCTCATATTTTGCCTGTAGAAAAGCCTCATCTAGACCCTGTCTTTGCATTTTCCTAGGTGCAACCGACTGGACCTCAAATGAATAGTCAGATTGATACCCAGAGATGGAAAATGGGCATCCTGATTCAACTGAATCTGAGACCTCCACATGTTCTTCAAACAATGGATTGATAACTCTATGCAATGCACCTTGTTGAACATCATGACAAAAAATGGGCTGATAGTCAAATTCTTCATCATATAAAGCATTAGAAAACACTTTAAAATCAGTACCCATCTCAACCTCATGGAGACTCACAGCACATGAAGCAAAATCAGAACCATATGAAGACTCACTGATATCACATTCAAACACCACTTCCTTGTCTTCATACTCCTCACTGAAGGAGTGTTCACTTCCACCATTACTCTCTTCCTCCCATGCCTCATCTGATTCACACGAGGACACATCAGCATCACTGCCTTCATCATCCTCACCTGAATAACCATTGAAATCACATTCAGACATTTCTGAATGAATGGAGGATCCTGCACACCTTGACCCTGATTCTTGCTCACTGCCACAATCTGAATACTCCTCTGACAAAGATTCATCAGAAGAAGTACCCTCAGCACTAGAAATGGATTGCTCTGGAATATAACCTTCATTCCCCTTTTGTTGACTGTATCTTTGCAACCTTTTCCATTCATCATTATCAACAAACTCCTCTAAAAATAACCACTTAAACTCAGTCAAAGAAGAAATGCATTTTGGGGGCAGATTTAGATACCAATTAGATGCAACTCCCTTGAGGGATCTCCCAAAAAACATCATGCTAACATCCTCATCCAAAATCTGATATTCTATAATAAATCTATAGAATGATAGGACATGTCTGACTGCTGAATCAAACTTACAATCAAAGGTAGGAATCAAACCCAATAGCTCACTAGGAAAAGAGAGAGGGGACCCTGGAAGAACATAGTCCAAAGGCCTATCCAACCTGAGGAAACCAAGCAGCCTAGACTGGCTTCTCCCTTGATTTTCCATTTGATTTGAAACAGGATGAGAACCACTCATCTTATTTTAGTCTTCCCTTTATACTTGCACTAAATACATGATAGGGAAACATTGTAATCATAAATACCTGAAAGTTTTGCAGCAGAAAAATTTGTTGACTGAAAGGCAAGGCAGATCTTGAGCTCACCATGGAACTCCATCAGACTTTGCAATGTAGAGTTGCTCCCAACCAATACAAAACTCCAAGTAACTCACTATTTATCAAAAGGAACACTGATCAAACAGAGAAAATCAGAGATGCCACTCACAACTAGGTGAGAAAATTTCAGCAAACGCTTTGTTTTTGTATTTGACTCTTTCCAATGGCCTCCAGAGATTATGATTTCCTTAACAAGATTTGTTGTTTCTCCCCAGTAGAGTCACCATCTTGTTGGTGTCCAAAATGATGCTTATGCTCTAAGGCTGCCAATATACCATCAGATTGATTTTAGGAATGGTTAGCTCCAAAATGTAATGAGGTCTTAGGGTAATTGGACCAACTATAGGGACTTAATATGCCCTCTTCTGCTTCTGGCTTTGCAAAACCAAGGTGGGTGTACCAAATCTAGACAAAATTCAAACTCACTACACACCTTTATACTTTTGGATTTATATAGCAGATCATAGTAAAGGATTACTGAATACTAACCAGGTATTCATTGAATTAACTCTACTATGCAAGGTAAAATGGTCTTGTGAAGGGTATTACTGGTGATGGTATTGATATATAAAGATGCAAAAAATAGCCAAAACCTATCAAACATTGGACTCCACTGAATATACTAGCCCTTGATCAGTGCCATTATCCATTGGGCAGACCTCACATACAAACAATGAGAACATGAACCGACTATTGTCAAAGACTCATAGCCATAAATGTAAACATTCCAGCCCATCCACTACTTATAAGATCCTTCTGTAGACAACCAAGACTGAATCTATGTCCCCTCTAAAGTATATTTCACCTAATCCAAGACCAAGAACTAAAGACAAGAACATATGCAAAGGGAACCCTATGCAATGGATCAAAAAATCCAAGATTCACAAGAATGACACCAAGGAGAGACTTGGAAGCATGAAAAACTTACA
This sequence comes from Chamaecyparis obtusa, assembly GCA_027943335.1. Taxonomy (NCBI): domain Eukaryota; kingdom Viridiplantae; phylum Streptophyta; class Pinopsida; order Cupressales; family Cupressaceae; genus Chamaecyparis; species Chamaecyparis obtusa. The sequence continues at coordinate 802,494 of BSBK01006578.1, forward strand.
TTAAGTATAATGAGTCATGTACATGATCAAAGTAAGACAAAGATCAAACCACTTCAATAACCTGCAAAAGACTTTCAGAAATTCTATTTAGCTTACATGCAACGTGACAGAGCCTTCTATTTCCCACTGGAACCAAACAGAATGGAACCCTGAACAAGTCAAAATTTTGACACTTTATACCACTAGTTGCCATGGGAACCCAAAACGGGTTGCAAAAAGCTATAGATAGCTAGGGTATAGCCTTCACCAACCAGATCAAGAAACGGCTAGAAAACCATAAATTTTGGTAGCCATGGTCGCTGCAGATCCAAATTTGAAAATAAATGGTCACCATGCACTTCGTGGGCTTGAGTTTTTAAAACATCCAAACACCTCAGGTTAACTCCACAATGGTGATGCCAAACAGTTGTCGCATGATCACATAGCCTAGAAATGGGCTATGTGAACATGCGACACGCCATTTCCCCTTACCTTCTTCACAACCACCGACACTGCCGCTGCCACAAAAGGGTTTGTCACATGTTCGCAAGCCAAAAAACTAGCTCATGCAAACATGTGACAAGCCACTAACACGCACCCTGCCGATTGTCATGTCACCACCGAGAAACTAATAGCGGATCGGTGATCCACAAATCAAACTGAGATCAACACTAAGTCCCCGCTGTCAAATCCTCCTATCTTCCCAGGTTCATGGCTTTAACTCATCCAAGCACTTCGGGTTACTTTCAGCAAACACACGACAAAGGAAAATCCCAGTCACGGAATGAAAGTCCAAACCCCAGTTAGATTTAGTGAACACATGACTGCACGTGCCAAAATAACCCCTTAAGTCATCCGGCGAACTGGCGATTGAAGACATTTCACTAGTTCATGAAAATAATAATGCTGCCACTAAAACTTCACGTGAATCGGCAACAGGAAGAAGATTTTGTTAGGCTGCTAAATATTTTATCCACACTGTGAAACCTCAGACCCCACTTGGGTTCGCTTGATGCCACATGTCACACCACCATTCACTGCAACTATCAAGTCACACTGACCACAGGACCCACCTGCAAACCCCTTGCCACCTCGGTACACTAGCAACCAACTAGAACTTAGCACGTCACCATCTACCATCGGGCCCCAACACCACGTGGCACCCGGTCGCATGATCGCATAGCCAAAAATTAGGCTATGCGATCATGCAACAGCCAACCCCAGGCTGCCACATCACCACCTCTGAGACCACACCCCTTTCCACCGATGGGCCCCAAGGACATGTGGCAAGCAGTCACATGATCGCATAGCCAAAAACTAGGCTATGTGACCATGTGACAGCCAATCACAGGCTGCCACATCACCACCTCCGGGACCATTACCAAAGAAGCCTTACCCTTTCTGAGGATCAGACGGTTGTCGCAAAAGTGCATAGCCCTAACAAATCCTTCGCGGTTTAACGACAACCGTTGATGCTCTGACATGTTAGGATCCTCTGATTCATCCAGAAACCAGGTCCCACCATTGATCGCACCTGTGCACTAAGGCAAAGTAAACCGCTAGGCAGTTGAACAGAACTGGGACCCACATGGACAGGTGGCAAGCGGTCACATGATTGCATGTCAAAAAAGTCTGACATGCGGCCATACGATAGCCAATCAGGAAGAGCCTTTGAAGACCTGGGCCCACCATCCAGTCAGACTTGTGCGGTTAAGATTGATGAACAAGGAGTGCCGGCAGAAAAGAAGAAATGCAAGGTCGAAAACACATAGGGTTTTCGGTGAAAGATAAAAAACACACAGGATTTCTGATAGACCGAAAGGTAGGTGCACAAGAGTCGGAAGGCACAGGTCGAGAACAATGAGGGTTTTCACATAGACTAAAAACATCATTGATTTTTGAAAAATACTGTGGGTTTTCAACACTGCGGCAGATTTTGAAATTATTTCCAGCAAACCAAAGAACTCGAAAATCTTTCTGGATTTTTTAATTCAGGAGATGCGGTTTGAACTGGAGCTTGGTGACAACATGAAGAACACAGGGCAGGACATTTTTACAAAAGTCTTTGCAAGGAGGAGGCCATTTTCAAAGGATTTTGCTGTGACAGAAAAAAGGCCTAACACATAACACCAAAATTTTTATCATAGAAACCCAACTTGGGAAAAACCATGGTGGTGATGGTACCCACTAAGAAAAATGCACCATTCTGGAGCATGTCTGGTTAAGAGCTTAGCCTTTTTAAAAGCTTATAATGATATCTGATTAAGAACATATCATGTTAATAGCCACTCAATTAAGGTATTTACCTCTTGCCATGTTAGGAGCTTTACCTTGTTAGGAGTAGCCTTATTAGAGAACTTTAGACACTAGCTAAAGTGCCACCTTGTTAAAGAATTTTACAAAAAACATCTGTTAGGATCTACCCGATTAAGGGATTTAACTTGGTGCAACTGTTAGGGAACAAAAAGAATAATGATTTGAGAAAATATTACTTCTCCTCTACTATTACAGATCTAGTTCAATCCAAATCTTTTCTTTATATGGAGAACATTCAAATATTGCAATTGCAGTCCTATATTCACAATCTGCCTCTTACACACACTTCTCCTAATACATTAAAATATATAAATATATTTTTTAAAAACTAGGTCATATAAGACCCAAATTACATTTGAATAACATCATTATAATTAATTCCCACTCAATGCTTCAACCCTAAAACATGTTACCATTAAACAATTATAATTTTAACTTCATGTCAGCTTCTAGATCCAGTGCACTATCAATTTGAAAAGAAAAAGTCAAATATTTTACACTTCCCTAGGCTCATGCATGTTTTCATGAATTATTGATCAAATATCTTTGACTAAGTATGGAAAGGTGAGTACTAGGAGGGGAGGGGTGAATCAGTATTGTAAAACACTTTTAAACTAAATAAATTTTTCTTCTTAACCATTTATTGAATCCATAGCTTTTGCATGCATCTCATAAAACACATACACAATATAATAGCTAACACATAACACAAATAGTTTGGTCTCAAAAAAATCCTTGTTAGAGGATAAAAATTATGGTGGGGATGACACCCACAAGACTTCACGGCTAAAATATAAAGTTTTCTCAGTTAGAGCTACAATGTTAGCTATTTCTAATAGCTTTCCCTATTAGGAGTATTAACCCGGTTAAGAGTCTTTAGACTATTAAGTATACTTTATTACAATACTTTACAATTCTAAACTAACACATGTACCTGGTTAAAGGATTTACAAAATAAGATCTACTAGGATCTACTTGGTTAAGAGACTTTACAATTATGATTACTCTATAACCATTAATACTAACTTGTCTATTAAACTTGCATCAAACATATGCATATCAGACTCTTTATTCTCAATAAATCATTACCTCTTATTGTGTACCTCTCACAATAACAGTTCAGTACTCGATAGATTCACTTCTGAATCATAATAACTTTTCAACTCTTTACTGTTGTGTATTTGGTGGATTCTCATCTCATCACCTTCTCCATAATATCTACTTTATACATGAAATCTCCTCTTGCATTCATATATACCACAACCTCACCGATCTTCATTCTCTGATCCATTTATATAGAATTATAGAAGTGTTGCTAGGAGTTCTAGAATTATCTCTTCAAGAGGTGCTAACATTAGTTACTCCTCCAATGCATATTTCATACTTAATTCTCATTCTTAGCTCTCACCTTATAGTCATGTGTAATAATCATGTTTCAATATCCAATATTCTGACATACGATCTCCCCGAGATTTGTAAACCATTTTCTGTTCGGTGTCCAAATTCAATGTACTAAAAGATTCTCCTTATGTCGGCCTCCTATACTCGATAACACATTTTCATCTAGCTTGGTATGTTAGAAAGTAAAGATCCCCAAGATAACTGAGAGGGGGGGTGAATCAGTTATTAGATAATTTATCCATTCAACCGATTTAAACAATGTAATCAATGTACTGATCAACCATAGAAAGATAATCATACACAATTGCACAATAACACAAGATATGTTGACTAGGGAACCTCTTGAAAAGAGTAAACCCCGGTGGGAATGATGCTCACAAAATGATGCACTAATATGAAAGTTCCTTGTTAGAGGATGGACCCTGTTAGGAGTCTTATGAAATACATTCAGTACATATAAATCCCTGTTAGGAGATTTTGAATCCTTGTTAAAAGATTCTAACCCGGTTAAGAATTTATGGAAGATAGAAGGACCCACTGCCCAAACAGCTTCAAGGAAAGATCTCTGAACCCACTATCCAAAAGATCTTAGAATTATTCAATAGAATAATATGAAATATATTACCTCCTTCACACTATGCCAAAACCACACTCTCTACTACACAAGATCACAATTCCAGATCTCTGTACTCACAAGTCTTCCTTCATCACTGAATTAGCTCTTTTCTTCACTTCATGCATATATTCGCATCTCAATCTTCATAATACATATTACAACAAGGAAAAAATTCCTTCTTATATACCAAACTCAAATAATTACAAATGAGTCGGTCCTCAATTACAAAATAATAAATTCTACACGCTACACATAGAATTCACATAAAACTGTCGGCTTCCAGATACTGTAACTTTCTCCAAACATATCCTCAAAGTTTTCACTATGAACCACATCATCATTAATGAGTCTTCAACATCCCTTTAACTGTGCAAAATTAGATTCCATCCCAGCTAAGAGATATCCTCCGATTTCCGAACATCACTTCATAGAAACACTGTCTAAACATTGCTTTCACCAAAATGTTCATAACTCTCACAAATGAATGAATTTATTTTTGCACTGTTAACCATAGGTTAATAACACACCAAATAACATACCATCAACTACGCAAAAGCCAATCTACAATACAACATGTGTGCAAAACAAAACTATACCTACTTTCCTGCTAATATCCAGAATATCATTGTGTTGACATCAATGACAATCCAAGTCATGAATGCAACAACAACTGCTACAGAATGACTGCCAAAATACTTTGCATTCATTCCTAACAATCTCCCCCATTGGCATTGATGGCAACATAGATGAAAAACATCCAATGTTCCAAAAATCCAATACTGCAACATCAATGCAAAATATCAAATTAAATCTTGCTTCATTTTCCTATACAGTTCTCTCATACAATCCACAATGTTTTTCATGTATATCTCTCCCCCATTGACATCAATGATAGAAATTCCATCACTAAGTCAACAACAACTTAATGTCAAAAGACACTTTTTAGAAAAAAAATACAATAACAAGAGTCCTCATGACTCATCTCATAAACTCCCCCATAGAGGAAGTTCCAACATCCAATCCAGAAGAAAGATAGGGATCATATACCATTGGACGGATGCAATCATTTGCATCAATTCTCAAAAATAGGTTGGGGAATAACCCCAAGAATACCTCTCAGATACACAAATGTATCCTTAGGTAAAGGCTTTGTAAATATATCTTCTATCTGCTCCTTTGTACTTATGTACTCCAATCTTCTTTTTCTGCAACTTTCTCTCTTGCAACATGATACTTGATCTCAATATGTTTAGTCTTAGAATGTAAAACATGATTTTTTGACATACTCACTGTACTGGTGTTATCACAATGTATAAGAACAGGCTCATTAAACTTTATTCCAATATCTTTCAACATCTGCTTGATCCAAATAATCTGATTACAATTATTTGCTGCTGTAACATATTCTACTTCTGCTGTGCTTTGCGAAGCACAATTCTGCTTCTTACTTAGCCAAGAGACCAATTTTCCTCCAAGAAAAAGGGCTCCACCACGGTGCAATCTTGTCATCAATGCTACCTCCCCAATCTACATCAGTATAGGCACATAAAGTAAAATCATCAGAATTCTCATACCATAATCCATAATCCATTGTTCCTTTCAGATATCTCAGTATCCTCTTTACTGCTGCATAATGTGATTCTCTAGGTTCTACTTAAAATATTGCTACAATCCCCACTAAATGTGCTATATCAGGTCTTGTATGTGTCAAGTACTGCAATCCTCCAATCATAGATCTGTACTTTTTCTGCTCAATTGCTGGTGTCTCATCTTTGCTAGATAACTTATGTCCGATTACCATAGGTGTTCCAACAGGTTTAGAATCTTCCATTCCAAATCTTTTCAATAAGTCATTCAAATACTTAGTCTGACTTACAAATATACCTTCCTTGCTTTGTGTTATCTATAATCCCAAAAAATATTTCATTTCTCCAATCATGCTCATCTCAAATTCAGTCTTCATTTCATCTGCAAATTTGTCACTAGCTTCATCTTCTCCTCCAAAGATAATATCATCAACAAATATAACTATAACCAACAAACCATTCTCAATTTCTTTTGTGTATAAGTTACTATCTGTTGTTCCTTTTATAAATCCCAATTTCAATAAATACTTATCCAATCTTGCATACCAAGTTCTAGGTGCTTGTTTTAATCCATATAAAGCTTTCTTTAACTTACATACCATATCTCCTTCTTGTGTCAAAGGAAAACCTTCAGGTTGCTCAATGTAGACTTCTTCTTCCAATTCACCATTCAAAAATGCAGACTTCACATCCATCTGATACACTCTAAATTTATTGTAAGTTGCACATGCTAGAAACATTCTCACTGCTTCAAGTTTGGCCACAGGTGCAAAAGTTTCTTCATAGTCAATTCCTTCTTGTTGTGAATATCCTTTACATACCAATCTTGCTTTGTTTCTTATCACTTCTCCTTGTTCATTCATCTTGTTTATGAATACCCACTTTGTTCCAATCACATTTTGTTTTCAGGTCTAGGGACCAATTCCCATGTCTTGTTTTTTTCAATCTGCTCTAGTTCTTCTTTCATAGCATTAATCCAATGTTCATCTTCACAAGCTTCATTAGTAGTCTTAGGTTCAATTTGAGAAATCAAACATAAATGTACCTTATTTTGAGTCAAAAATCCTCTTTCTAAACTTCTAATAACTTGCTCAACAGGGTGATGTCTTGAAGTATAGTTGTTAGGTGTCATAGTTACTGATCTTGTTCTGACTGTAGATTCTTCTCTACTTTCTTCTTTGTTTTCTTCAGTATGACTTTCATTCAGCAAATCACTGTTAGTTTCAAAAAATAATTTTGCATTTTCAATGTTAGGCTGAGGTTGTGCTTCTCCATCAGATTCATAATCAAGCATTCTTTCCTGAATTTTAAACTTCTCATCAACTTTTACATTTGCACTTTCAACAATAGTCTTAGTTCTTTTGTTATAACATCTATATGCTTTGATTTTTAAAGAATATCCAAGAAATATTCCTTCATCACTTGTAGGATCAAACTTTCCTATATCATCATCTCTCTTTATATAACATTTACTTCCAAAAATTCTAAAATACTAAATTGAGGGTGTATGTCCAAACCATAATTCATAAGGTGTCTTGTTTGTATCTACTCTGATTTGTACTCTGTTCATAGTGTATACTACTGTGTTCACTGCTTCTCTCCAAAAAGTCTTAGCCAAATCATTTTCAAACAACATAGCTCTTGCTGCTTCAGTTATTGACCCGTTCCTTCTTTCTGCAATACCATTTTGTTCTAGTGTTCTAGGGGCTAAAAGTTGTCTCTTAATACCATTCATTTCACAAAAGGTGTTAAACTCTCTAGATGTAATTCACCACCTCTATTAGATCTTAGACACTTAATCTTCATTCCAGATTCATTCTCAATTTTTCTTTTCATGATCTTAAATTTATCAAATGCTTCAGATTTTTCTTTCAAAAATGCAATCCACATCATTCTTGTAAAATCATCAACAAGAATCATAAAATACCTTTCACCATAGAATCCTCTAGTCCTAGTAGGACCACTCAAGTCTGTATGAACAATCTCCAGCTTCTCTGTCAATGTGAACTTCTTGTTGGGAAATGAACTCCTTTTCTACTTTGCCATCATACATTCTTTGCAAATTATGTTAGTAGGTTTCATAATTCTAGGTAAATCTCTTACCGCAAGTGTAGTGCTCACCTTGAAAATATTATCAAAGTTTATATGACAAAACCTTTTATGCCATAACCAACTATCATCAATCCTAGTTATCAAACATGTCATCTTAGTAGGATTCAACTAAAATACATTACCTCTGGTTCTGGATCCTTTTCCAATAAGATTTCCATCTTTATCTTTTATCACACAAGTTTTCTCAGAAAACCAAACTTGATAACCCTTATCAGCCAATTGTCCAACGCTTAGTAGATTATGTCTCAGTCCATCAACAAAGTAAACATCATCAATGTTAGTCTTTCCATCAAGAGTAATAGATCCTATACCCTTAATCAAACAAGGTGCATTGTTACCAACCCTAACAATTCCTCCATCATAATTATCTAACTTAACAAACTTTCTTTTATCTCCAGTCATATGATGTGAACAACCACTGTCTATAATCCAATCAGATTTTTTTCAACTTGTGAAACTAATGCTTTTTCTTCCCTTTTATCAGATTCAAAACTTTCTTCTTTAATTGCTACAAATCCTATTTCCTCAAAGTTATCATTATCACTGTCACTTAAATGTTTTTCAATTCCTGCTTCAAGATCTGCATCATTTGCATAATAACATTCTTTAGATCTTCTAGGTTTAAAGTTGCTTCTATACTTCTTAACTCTTTTAGGACATTTAGATGCAAAATGACCATATTCTTGACAAGTCTAACATTTAAAGATTTTCTTACCATCTGGTTCTCTTTTTACAAGTAATGCAATACCTTCTTCAATCTTCTTATCTTCCTCAGATCTGCTACTACTGGCATAATCTCCATTCACACTAGTACTTCTTGTAGGTCTAATGTTAAGAGCATTGAATGCTATTTCCATTCTAGGTAGCTCTCCTGATAATCTCAATTTCATCTCTGCTGTTTCTAATATTCCAAGAAGAGTCTCTCTTGAAAAGTTCAATGTACAAGGTATCGCTTGTTCAATCATCTGCGTTGTCTTCTTGAATACTGGTGTCAAAGTTCTCAAAATTTTCCATATCACTTCATTCTCTATCTTATCACCTCCATAAGACTTTATTCCTATTACAATCTCAGACATCCTACCAATATAGCTTCTAATAGATTCATCTTCCATCATTCTGATATCTTCAAATGCACAAATCCAATTATGTAATCTAGCCTTCTTTGCATGTTCATCACCTTCAAAAGTAGAATGTAAAGCTTTCCAAATTGCATGTGATGTTTTCAAATATCTTACCTGACTATATTCATTCTCTGGTAGTGCTGACAAAAGTGCTTCTCTTGCAAGTATGTTACACATGAATAGATCTAGTTCATCTTTGGTTCCTGCCTCTAGATTGTCTTCCTCAATGATAGTCTTCTCATTCTTTGTAATCAACCAATAACTTGGTCCTAAACACAATAGATGTGTCTTCATCTTTTCTTTCCAGCTATCAAAATTTACTCCATCAAACTTAGGGCTTTCTTTTATAAAATTCGCCATGGATCTCCTTAAGTTGTTAAACTTATCTTTCAAGGACCTGCTGCTCTGATACTAATTGTTAGAAAGTAAAGATCCCCAAGATAACTGAGAGGGGGGGGGGGGGGGTGAATTAGTTATCAGATAATTTATCCATTCAACTGATTTAAACAATGTAATCAATGTATTGATCAACCATAGAAAGATAATCATACACAATTGCACAATAACACAAGATATGTTGACTAGGGAACCTCTTGAAAAGAGTAAACCCTGGTGGGAATGATGCCCACAAAATGATGCACTAATATGAAAGTTCCTTGTTAGAGGATGGACCCTGTTAGGAGTCTTATGAAATACATTCAGTACATATAAATCTCTGTTAGGAGATTTTGAATCCCCGTTAAAAGATTCTAACCCGGTTAAGAGTTTATGGAAGACAGAAGGACCCACTACCCAAACAGCTTCAAGGCAAGATCTCTGAACCCACTGTCCAAAAGATTTTAGAATTATTCAATAGAATAATATGAAATATATTACCTCCTTCACACTGTGCCAAAACCACACTCTTTGCTACACAAGATCACAATTCCAGATCTCTGTACTCACAAGTCTTCCTTCATCACTGAATTAGCTCTTTTCTTCACTTCATGCATATATTCGCATCTCAATCTTCATAGTACATATTCTTACAAGGAAAAAATTCCTTCTTATATACCAAACTCAAATAATTACAAATGAGTCGGTCCTCAATTACAAAATAATAAAATCTACACGCTACACACAAAATTCACATAAAACTGTCGGCTTCCAGATACTGTAACTTTCTCCAAACATATCCTCAAAGTTTGTGCCATGAACCATGTCATCATTAATGAGTCTCCAACATCCCTTTAACTATGAAAAATTAGATTCCATCCCAGCTAAGAGATATCCTCCGATTTCTGAACATCGCTTCACAGAAACACTGTCTAAACACTGCTTTCACCAAAATGTTCATAACTCTCACAAATAAATGAATTTATTTTTGCGTTGTTAACCAAAGGTTAATAAAACACCAAAGAACATACCATCAACTGCACAAAAGCCAATCTACAATACAACATGTGCACAAAACAAAACTGTACCTGCTTTCTTGCTAATATCCAGAATATCACTGTGTTGACATCAATGACAATCCAAGTCATGAATACAACAACAATTGCTACAGAATGAATGCCAAAATACTTTCCATTCATTCCTAACATGGTAATTGTCTTATCTTCTTGGTTCGGTTGATTTTATAGCTTGGTATAATTTTCTTCTTGGTACTCAGTTCTGCCTTTCTCAGTGCCTAAAATTGGTTTTGCTTTACCGAAATTCCTTATTCCTTATTTCCTTTACCAAATTCTTTATTCCTTATTTCCTTTTCCTTCTTGACTGACTTGTCTTTATTTTATTACCGAATGACTTTGACAAAAAATATGACTTCCTCAAAACTAATGCCAACAATAATAAATCTTAGGAGTATCAATCTCCCTCTTTGACATTAGTTTGGTATGTTTGTTAAAAACCTTCAAAGTCATCAACAAAATTCAAAATTTGTGCTTGTCCATATATCCACTCCTCCTCGGTAAAACTTATTACTCCCCCTAAAGTAATACTTCCTGTACATATCCATACTATACTCATATATTTTGCATTGACACATATTTCCTCCTTTTTACATACTTTCAATTGTATCAAATATATTCCCCCTTTTTTAACAAAAATGCCAAAATAAGAACTTACTTCTATTCTGTTATGGGGATCTTGTAAAAAATAGTTTTATACTTATTGAATTTGCATTCTTGAGTAATGCCTTCCATGTTTCCGTAAGTCTCTAAAACACTATGATTTGCTCACTTAAATCTGCAGTCAAACTTACCATACTATCCATAGCACTGGCATCCAATGTGCTAACTAAATCTTTTTCCTTGTGAATATGTCTCTGCAATGATTCTATAGGTGGTATCAAAATTGTTTGGAGTTCCGACAGATCCATTTTGATTCAATTCTCTTCCTTTCTTAGCTCATGTTTCACTCCCATCAAGTGCTTCAACCTTTCATAATAGTCTTTTATAGACTTAGGTTCAGTGGAAATATTTTATAACTACTCGGTGAGCTCTTTTTCCGCATTATTATCTTTCTCTCTTATTTCCTTTGTGAAATTTAAAATCAAATAAATTTTTTAAAATAACAAAAGAATTGATTGCAACTCATTTTTGAATTCATTGACTAACTTAGAAAGATTTACCTTTTCTAATGCAATTGATTGAAGGATTTCTTCAATCACTTTTGTCTCCATTTCCTTCTTATGTACTTGAATTATATACTTAGTTACAATCTGTGCCAAGCTAGTTTATCTGACTTACTAGTTCTCTTAACTGACTATAAATATCACCTTTTTAATTTATTGTAGCCTTGGGTACAATATCATTCAATATTCCTTTGACATGCTCCAATACATCAGGTTTTTGCTTCTTTTCTATTAGCTTATCTTGTGTAGCTTTTATTTTGAGTAGATCTCCAAACTCAGAGAGCTCCTACGGCTTAGGGTTGTAATATCAACTTTAGGAATAACAATAGGTTTAATTATATCAACCTCTTTCTCAGATTTCATCTTCTTTGATTTTCCTTTCGAATTGAATGCCTCCATTGCATCAGATTGAGTAGATGTAACCTCATTTTTATCATCTTTTTCTTTCTTTTTCTCTCCCTCTATCTTTTCTTCCTTCTCATCTTTCTTATCTTCATATTTTTCTTTTTCTTTCTATTTTTCTTATACCTTCTTTTGTTCAATGGTCTTAGTAGGAGTTACTAATTCCTAATTTAGACCTTGTGTAGACTCAGTCTCTTTTGTTTCATTGTTTTCCTCAGTTTCAATTTCTTGTGTTGGCCTGGTAGGGGTCTCAGTATTAGTACATACATCCTTTTTTATCTCTAAAATAAATTCTTCTATTGCAAGAAAATTTACATTCTGTTCAATAATTGGATCTTCTTCCATCAATATTGCCTTGGAAGAATCATCAACATCTATTACTTTTATTTCTATGGCATCATTTGCACCATAATATCTTCATCAGCTTTGATTGTTTCATCCAGATCTTGTTCAGTTATATCCTTAATAATAACTTCATGTTTGTTTAATGTCAAGTCAATTGTATCTAACTTGCCTGCTTGATCTTTGACTCCTTCACTAGTCAGTTAATCAATGGAGAATATCTTTCTCCAAATATTATCGGTATCTTTTTGAACTTCTTAAGCTTACCGACCATGATGCTTAGTAGTCTTCCCTTCAATCAGAACCTTTGAGCATTCTAGTAAGGTATCTTTGATTCCTTTCTTTGTGAGGTCTGGGATGGTGATTGCAAGGGACCTTTATCTCTTTTCTTTCTTTTTAGTAAGAGCATACTTCCATTTGGAATCAGTTTTATGATAAAGTTTATCTTCACGATTTGGTGCAACTTCAATTGGTATTTTTCTAAAATTGTGTAAGGTAGAAATGATAGTTTCTTCAATTTTACTTTTCTTTTCATCATTCCTTGTTTCATACATTAGTTTCTACATAAAAAAATAACCTCCATAACTTTCAAGTGTCTTGAGTAATTAATTAAGCCTTTTCTCCTTCAGTACTTGAGTTTGTACAACCTTAAATTATGTTAAGTCATTAGATTCTATGCCACTCTCTTTTTGTAGCTTCAACTTCCTTCTAGGCCTTCCAGTAGCCTTGTTTTCTCTGACACAAGTCTTTTTTTTTACTAGTTCTACTTTTCCTTTCTTCTTTACTGTTGGTGTGGAGGTAGAACTTGTATATGGTCTGACACCTATTGGACTAGGGGTCTCTTTCTTCATGTTTTTCTTCTTCACCTTAGGCTGTGAAATTCAGCAACCTCTTCATCAACAACAACAATACCCAAATTCCCATATAACGTGTTTATCATTTTTCTTGTTTTTCTAATTGCCTTAGGTATCAAGATACCTATCCTTATTTTCTCTTTTACCTCCTCAAATTTTCCATATCGAGTTGAACTTATGACAATTTGTTTCTCTAATAGTCCTCTTATTTTAATTATGGCAACATCAATGTTGATCTCACAACCCATAGGTGGTAACCACTTAGTTCTAGACTCTACAACTCTTATGATACATATGTTGGTATAAACCTTAAAAAAAATCTCATCAAGTTGTATTCTTCCACTAACTGAGGTGGAATTCTTAATCTTTTGTGCATTCTAGCTTGAAATTTACTAAAATAATAATTTATGATTACATCAAAATTGTCTCTTATGCCTTGAATATAGTCATTAATCTGATAAACAATAGGATTCTTTGTTTTCCAAGTTACTTCACCATTTGTTGGGAAATGTTTTGAAAATAGAAGAAAATACATACTAGAAGTGGACCAAACTTCAAAGTATTGGACTTTGCTTTCCTTATTGCATTCATGTTGTCATCCAGCTGCCTCAACAATATTTCACATAGATCTATCTTCATGCCATTTTTGACAATCTTCTAAGCTATGTCAAATTCTCCATAGGGTACACTATCTACCCGAGATGATTGAAATATTTAGTAGGATATGATGTTGGATGTAAATTTCAATTCAGGATCATCTACCGTGGATAACTTTAATCCTCTTCCATCCCATTTTTCCTTTTTAATCTCACATAACTTATTTTTATCAGTTTGTTTGTATGCCCTCGGTCTATCCATGACCAAAAATCCTGTTACTATGTGCAAAAAATCTTTGGTAATCTTCACTGGTCCATCGAGCTACATGAACTAATCATGCACTCTGCTTAATACTTTCCTCATCCATTAATGTTTGAATACTGTTGGCACATGCATAGCATGGACCAAAACCTTAGTCTACAAATGTGTGTGGTCACTCTTCAAACTCCCATTCACACACAGATTCTTGTGTAATGTATCGATTTCCCCTTGGCATATGTCTTCAACTTTGTAGTGAATGAAGGTGTTAACATTTTCAATCAGAATAAACCTTGGCGGGATCGATGGTAAGGCTCCATATTTGTCAATTTATGTAGCAATGATGGGAGGCAACTTATACTTTGGATTCACATGATCAATCTTCTCAATAATTACAGGTTTTTGTATCTTAGGTGCCATCTTGATCTTAGAAATGTTCTTTAAATAATAGGGTCCCACTTGAATAGTAATTATAATTTTGTGAACACAACTTAGTAAATGCTATAAATACCTTGAATTTACTTTACAAATGCTTGGAATGTTCAACTGAATGCTTGGAATCACTTGTTGATCTCTTCTCTATCAAATGCTTCAAATTGCTCATTAAAGTGTAAGGTAAAAATGAAATAGCATACCCTCTATTTATAGTTTTCCTTGATTAGGGATCTTAATGGATATAAAATTTGCATTAAATGATTCTTACCTACTTTATTTCACCGATAACCAAACTACACTTTCCTTTCACTGAATGGATAAAATAACTCATACACTATACCAATCAACATGTGAAATTTTAACTTCATAACTTATATCCAACTGCATCTTGGTGTGTTGATATGGATCTTTGTACTAATTCTAGGAACTGATTTAAGCTAAAATTTAGGTTATCATCTCCTATACATACCTTTTAATGTTTAAGTGAATATAGGTGCACCCGATCTAGAGGATATGGTGCCATCAATAGTTCCAAGTTCCATTCCATCATCTTGAGACTTCCTTCTCCAAGTCCTATTCTTCTTATCTCTTACCTCATCAATATTAACTTGAGTATTTTTCACTTAGTTGCTCCTTGATTGAATCTCTATTTCGGTACCTATAGTATTTGGCTAGGTTATTGACCTTGTGACAGTGGAAACAAGCCATTCTAGAGTTTCTCAATGATCTCCTATTGTTCATACCATGCATCCTAAAGAAATTTGTAGAAATGTGACCAAATCCTCCACATGTAGTACAAGTAATTATTGTATTATAATCAAATGATATAGTTGGTCCTTGTTGGTTGTTTGCAAAATTCTATCATTAGGGACCCATTTCTCATTTTTCTTTTTGACCCACATTCTCTAGATTTATGACCATATCTCTTGCATTTTTTACATTAACCTTAAGATATTGGCTTCCTTGGATTGTTAATAACTCTTGTTCTACATTCAAATGCCTTATGACCATACTTATTACAATTGTAACACTGACCTTTAAAATTAGGATTATTTGGTGGATTACCTCTTTTTATCCTCCAAACATTTGTTGTGTGTCCTGGTTTCCCACAGTGATAGCATGTAGGCTTCTTTGTCTTTAGGGGATTGGTAGCATTATCTTAGTTGGTTGCTTGATTAGAGGAATCAACCTTCTTAGTAGTATTTTTTTCATTATATCTGAGTCTAGTAGTGTCTCTCAATTGTCTCAAATTTATTATCTATTCATCCAATATCTTCAATACTTCTTCATTTCTTTTCAAGACTACATTGGCATATTTCTTAGATCTAAGTTCAGCAATTTCTCCAACTTTTCTTGCAACATCCTGATTTGCACTAACAAGTTGGTATGTCAAGTTGTAGTGAGTTTGTGTCAACCTCATTATTTCCTAGTCTTGTGTTCATTTGTCTTCTCTCATCTTGTCTTTTGTTCATTTGTCTTCTCTCAACTTCATCTATTCTTTTGTCATGTTCATCTTTTCCTTTTTGTTCTTGGATCTCACACATCCTTACCGATTGTGCTTCTTGGTCTCTTTTAAATGTTCTCACCTGATCAGCTAGGTTTTTGTTCTTTTCAAATAGTTTTGATATTATATCATCAGATTCATTAGACATGCTTCTCTCTAACCATTCTTCAAGTTCCTCAATGGGATCTTGAGTATCTTTCAATTGATGTTCAAGCTCCTTCCTCTTGTTGATTGAATATTTCAATTTATTGCTCAATTCTTTAACCTTCTTATTATCTATTTTAAGTTCCATTTCCATGTTCTCAATCACCCTTTCATACTTGTCACTTTCCATCTTTCCAGATCTTTCCTCTCAAGTGATTAAACTACTTAATAAGATACTGAGCTCTGATACCAATTGTTGGACTAAGCATACAAAGGTGAGTACTAAGAGGGAAGGGGTGAATCAATACTATAAAACACTTTTAAACTAATTGAATTTCCTTCTTAACCATTTACTGAATCCATATATTTTGCATGCATCTCATAAAATATATAAAAGATAGAACACATAACACATAACACATAACACATAACACAAATATTTTGGTATCGCAAGAATCCTTGTTAGAGGATAAAAAATGTGGTGGGGATGACACCCACAAGAATTCACTACTAGATTATAAAGTTTTCTAAGTTAGAGCTACAATGTTATCTATTTTTGATAGCTTATCCCATTAAGAGTATTTACCTAGTTAAGAGTCTTCAGACTATTAAGTTTACATTGTGAAAGAATTTTACAATTCTAATCTAAGAACTATACTTAGTTAAAGGATTTACAAAATAAGATCTGCTAGGATCTGCTCAGTTAAGAGACTTTACAATTCTAATTAATCTCTAATCACTAACACTAACTTGTCTATTAAAATTGGATAAAACATATGCATATTAGAATCTTTGTTCTCAATAAATCATTACCTCATACTGTGTACCTCTCACAATAACAATTCAGTACTCGGTAGATTCACTTCTGAATCACAATAACTTTTCAAATCTTTAATGCTCTATACTCAGTGGCTTTTCTACTCATCACCTTCTTTTTAATCTCTGCTTCATACATGCAATATCCTCTTGCATTCATACATACCACAACAACACTAATCTTCATACTTTGATCCATTTATATAAAATTCTAGAAGCGGTGCTAGGAGTTCTATAATCATCTCTTTAAGTAGTGCTAGCATTAGTTACTCATTCAATGCATATTTCATACTTAATTCTCATTTGTATATCTAAAATTGTAGTCATTTTTAATCATCATATTTCAATCTCCAATGCTCTGACATATGATCTCCTTGAGATTTGTAAATTTTTTTCTATTCAGTGTCCAAATTCAATGTACTAAAAGATTCTCCTTGTGTTGGCCTGCTATGCTCGGTAACTCATTTTCGTCTAGCTTGATAATTGTCTTATCTTCTTGGTTTGGTTGATCTTATAGATTGGTATAACTTATCGGTTCTCAATTCTACCTTTATCAGTGGCTAAACTTACTTTTCCTTTACCGAAATTCCTGGTTCCTTATATCCTTTACTGAATAGATTTTCCTGCTTTATTGACTTGTCTTTCTTTCATTATTGAATGACTTTGATAGATAATATGACTTCCTCAAAACTAATGAAAACAATAATAACTCTTAGGATTATTAGAAATTGGCCAATAATAATTATACCTAACATTCCACATCATCTTAGACATGTCATCACATAATCTAGAATACTTAACCATCTTCACAAAATGGTCTTCCATTACCGGTTAAGGATCTAACTGATTTTTCTTCACTATTATTTTCCTACTTCACTATCTTGAACTTTTGAATCATGTAAATCTATCCACCGATCATAAATCTTGATACGATTGCAACAACAATTCAATAATGTCATTAAAATCACACATCTTTGACTACAACACTTGATTCTATTCCCATGGAACACTCCAATCAAATCTTTCTTCTCTCTGTCTTCACTGCTAAACTGATTTACTATCTTCATCTCACTAACTGTAACTTCCATAAAACTTATCATATACATGTGTGATCATAGATATATCATTTTAAACACTCCTAGAACATATGTGCCAAACTGCACATTGTAATTCACAACATAACTCTCAATTCATATTCTCCATCATAACTTGGTACATCAAGAACATAGTCAACCAAGAAACTTAAGTTGACATTAATGATAACAACATAATTGATAAAACACATCATCAAGCCATCATACTTACCCATCACATCTATACTATTTATGCCAATAATCTCCCCCTTTGGCATTGATGACAGCATACAAAGTAGTACTAAACATGTTCTTGAACCACACCACTATTAGCCCATTTTCCTATCAATGCCAAAAATCCAAAGAAAATGGTCTTATTCTATGCAAACCCTATAAAATTGTCATGCCCTAGCTGCAACATAGATTTGATCTATGAAGAAGATGTTTAAGGTTTCATAGGTTGTGAGCTTAGCCATGGATAATTTAGAATGTGTTCAAGCTTTAGTTCAGATCGCAAGTGCTCAAGTGTAAAAACCATAGAAAAATTGCAGTTCAAGGTGTACGAGAAGTAGGGTTTTATCTATGTCCTAGGGTTTCATGAAATTTATCCAAGTCCAAAACCCTAGCCAAAATCTATTTTCTCATTACCTTTTTGGGCCACTTAAGTCCCCTTTACGCACATGTCTTATTTCCTTGCCCAGGCAGGTTAAGTTTCTATTTAGAGATTACGTGACTGAGTGTTCACGTTTTCTCCTGATCTTGGTGGCTAAGTTCCCAACATCCAGTGACTTGGCGAATGGTTATGTCTTCCTTCAATCATGTATTCTCTAGATATTTGGTCAAGTATTTAAAGGCTCAAAGATATAATAGGGACTATTGATGTAGATTTGATCAAGTAGTTGACGCTGATTCTCTAGATATAACCCATGGTAAAGAAAACATTAAACGAATAGGAGAAAGCTTTGTTCGTGTATTCCCTAGATAAGATGAGTTAAGTCAGGGGATTATAAGGTATTTAGCTAATCAATAAGGACCACAAGGTAAAGATAGGATTGATGGCTAGCACTTATTCACTTGCTAAAACTTAGGGTTAATAAAAGACTTGGTGATCTAGCAATTGCTTTAGTCATGTGATCTTTGAACCAAGCATGGGTTAGTTAAATTGTTCAGCGACTTGGAGAATGCTTTGGTCACTGGATTTCTAGATCAAGCATGAGTTAAAGATGAAGGTTTGGAGATTAATTATGAGCCATGGATGTAGATAAGATCAGGTGGTGGTCACTTATTCTCTGAATACAACCTCAGGTCAAGAAAAGGTTACGAGATTACGCGAATGTCTTTGCTTATGTGATCTCTAGATTAGACCTAGGTCAAATGAAATGTTCAATGACCATGTGAAGTCTTTAGTCTCATGCTCTCTAGAATAGGGATGAGTTAACATAAAAGTTTCAAAGATTGAATATGCTCCATTGATGCAGTCAAGATCTAATGGTTGGCACTAGATCTCCATATTAAACTTATGGTTAAGAAAAGACTAAGTGACCACATGAATGCTTCATTTGCATGATCTCTAGCTGAGATCCTGATTAAGTAAAAGGTTCTAAGATCTAGTGACTACCTTAGTCACATGCTCTTGTAATGAAATGTGGGTTAAGGTTGAAGACTTTGAGACTCAGCGTGGACCATTGATAAGCACAAGATCAGATGGTGGTCATCAATTCTCTTGATGAGACCCCAGTTAAGTTGAGGGTTTGGTGATTTAGTGAATGCTTCAGTCACTGAATCTTGTGATCAAACTAAGGTTAAGTAAAGTATTAAGAGATTATGTGAATTCATTTAGTCACCAGTTTGCCAGATCTAGTGGGGTTAAGGGAACCTTTCTGAGGTTAACATAAAGATAGCATAGGTCCAAGTTGATCAAGGGAGAAGTGATCAAAAGTTTGTGCTTGTGGCATTGCGACAACCATCGAATTGGTATCATGGCCATGAGATGAAGACAGTGGGTTCAATTGCCAGGTTTGCTGATGTGCTCGGTCCTAATTGGTTTTTGGTAATGTTGACATGGCTAAGTGTTTTAAAAGAGGTTAATTGACTGTTTGTTGATTAACAAGAGCTGCCTGATGTGCCAAGAAAAGAATAGGATTGATGGTCACATTTTAAACTTGACTGGTTAACCATTGCAACTGGGATTTTAAATTTTTGAGTGTTTTTTCTTCAAAGTTGAGTCAGTGAACCAAAAGCGACAAGATTGAATCAGTTTTATTTTCCAAGGATGGTTGTAGGTAGAAGGTTGATAAGTGAGGTATCATGCAGCCATCTTGATCAGATTTGTTTTCCTAAAATGCCATACAAGTTAAATACAAAGGACTGATATTTTGAGAAAAGTAGCTAAGGGTATTGTTTGGGGATCTTAAATAAGGAAGTTCAATAGGAAGAGGTTGATTGGGATATTTTGGCAACACCTGGCAGAATTAGAACAATTTTTGGAAACTATTGCAAAAGACTTGGCGCTCAAATTAACCTACACTTTTGAAAACTGCAATTGAGTGCAATCTTGGTGCACTTTGTGTCCTTTATCTTATCTGTTTAATCTTTGTTTTATTCCTAAGTGATCCATAGCTTGTTTGTAGTCCTTGTTCTATAAAAGGATTTCCAAGATCATTTAGAAGGATTGGAACTTGAGCATTTGATTGACAAGTTCTGAGTCTAGGATACAATAGATTGTATTAGGCCATGTTTTATAAAATAGCAAGTATTACTAGTTTAGCTAATTTTCAGATGGTTTGCATTTTAAAGAATTGTGTATACATACAGATGATATAGCATATTTGAATAAAATCCAAAGTTCATATCTCTCCTTGGTGTTCTCTTTGTTTGAATTATGAGTTGTCAGATTCATTGCATGGATTATCTCTGTGTATGTGTTGATATTTTTAAGCTTTGATCTAGAGATCAAATTAAATAGGCTTTAGATACAACACTAATTATTTGAAGTTTGCATAAGGATATCAATAAGTAGTGTGAATTTTAGGAGTCCTTTGATTAGAATCATCACTGGGTGATAGTATTTTCTAAAGATATAAATCATCAAAGTTCAATATATTATCTCTGTATTTCATTTTGCAGTAAAGATGTCACCCAATGGATAAGGCACTGGCCAACAGTGGAGCTAGTTTATAGGAATAATTTCCTGATGAGGTCTTATTATATTCCTAAAATATTGATATAAATTAGTCAAAAATATTTGAAGTATTGTGATCTACATGTTCTGTCCCTTCTAATGGTAATGGAGAATCAATAAATGAATGGTTATCATTTAGCATTTTCTTACTATTTATCTATTGTTTTGAAATCTAGTTTATAATTGTTGAAGTAAGGTTTGTTTTACTAGATTAGGAGTACCCTCCTTGGTTTTGTTGAGCTAGAAGTGCATAGGGCAGTCTTGTCCCTATAGTTGGTCCAGTCATCTTAGAACTTATATTTGGTTCTAACCCATCCTTAAAAACTATATATGTATTAGTTGCTACCCAAATCATAAAGTTTGGTTTGAGAAACCAACAGAATGGTGACTCTGTTGGGGAATAGAGATGATACAGTTATGATAAATCTAAATTGAAGATCTCTGGTGTTATAATTTTATATCAAATAATATAGGTACAAGTTGTGCTAGACTCCTGGCCTTCTTATTTTTTAGAACTAGTTAGTTACCATTGAAGAACAAAGAGTTATTTACAATCCATTGCTTTGTGCACTATTTTGAAAATTTTAGTAAGATTTGCATTGTCTATTATAAGTTCATTCTTTGATCAATCCCAAGTATTAAGTACTCCAATCTATTAAGTTAGTAAGATAAGTCCCAACTTGTGTTGGGTGGTGAATCTGAGAATCTCTATAGCAATGCTAAGTAAAGATAAAAATAAAGGTTATTCCATATACCTTTTAGATATGAGTCAAAAAAATACTAGGGCTTGGAAAAAAAATCATCCTGAAAATAGGTTGGAAGGGGAGCTTCCAAGTACTTCTAGGGCCCATCATACTAGAGGAGATCAGTATGATAAAGACATGCCTCAGGCATGGAAACAAAAGAAAAATACAAATAGAGATGACCTAACCCATCTTGTCCAAGAAGGGAATGCTTCTGAATGTGAGGAGGTTGTGGATTTAGGGTTAGGTGCATATGATGATTATTATTCTCAAAGAGAGGATGAAATGCATCATAAGAAGGGAATGCTTCTAAATAAAGAATCTCAAGGGGAAGTTAGAAGGTCGAGAAGTAAAAGTAGGGGCCTAGGAAGAAGAAATGATCCTCCAACTCG
This sequence comes from Chamaecyparis obtusa, assembly GCA_027943335.1. Taxonomy (NCBI): domain Eukaryota; kingdom Viridiplantae; phylum Streptophyta; class Pinopsida; order Cupressales; family Cupressaceae; genus Chamaecyparis; species Chamaecyparis obtusa. The sequence goes on from BSBK01006578.1 coordinate 824,980, forward strand.
GGGGACTTCTCCCTCTGAAAGCCCTCATAACCCTAGAGATGAACAACAAGACTTTTTTGTTAAAACCTCAGAGTTTGAAACTACTCTTCTAGATTTTGAAGATATTTTTGAAGAAGTTTATAATTTGGAGAAGAGGATCCAAGAATAGATTGCCATTAGAGAAGAAAGAGAAAAAGAAAAGGAAGTTGAGCTAAGACAAGCCCAAATTAGATCAGACCAGTTGAGAAGGTAGTTGTTAACCCTAGAAGCTATAAATGTTGTTACAGCACCCAAGAAAATTGTTGAACAACCTATTATCTAGCCTATTGCTGAGATTAGGAGACCTAAGGATAAGGGTAAATAGGTTTCAATGGGGATTTTAATAAATGAGCCTATCAGTGATAAGATCCCTTTAGATTAGTTGTCCAAATTGGATAATGATTTAGAAAGGGCTAAAAGAGAGAAGGAGATTCTAGCCAAAGAGCTAGAAAAGGAACAACTTCAGGCTACTACCTTGGAAATGAAAAGGAAGATTGATTTTCTTAGGCAGTCTTTAGGCCCCTCAAATGAAATTAGCCCTATTTTGATGCCTAATGCTAACATTGGAAATTCTTCTAGCTAGACTGCTATTATCCTACCATTGACAGCTACAAATGTTGTTAACACATCAAGTAATAAAGCATCTACTTCTCAGAATGATGGATCATCACAAAGGGGACCAGTTCATGTTGAAAGGTACCGACAACTTCTCTTTAATGGCATTCCCGGTTATCATAATTTGATTCCTAAAGAAATTAGGGAAAAGCTTAAAAAATTTATTGGTAATAATGTTATTACATGTGAAGAGAATTTAAAGAAGTTTATTGACATGATAGATGATTATGAAATTGAACATGAAGATATCATTATGAAATTATTTGTTCAATCATTAACAGAAGATGCAAGAGATTGGTTTACAGGGCTTCCATATGATTGTATTTCTTCTTGGGATGATTTTATAAATTGTTTCAAAGATCAATATGGTGATAAGACAAATGAAGGATTTATGTTGAATGAGTTCAAAAACATTAAGAAAAACCAAAATGAAGAGGTCCTAGAATTCAATGTCAGGTTTCAAAAGGCAATGCATAAGCTTTTCCAAGTCATGAGATTAGATGAAAAGGTGTGTTTAGCAACATACTTGAATGCTTTTGATGCTAAAATGGGTCACCTCCTCAGAGACAAAGATCCTATAACTATCAGGGAGGCTCAGAGATTTGCTGTAAATATTTGATAGCAACAGAAGGGTGTAAGGGAAGTTAGGTAGAAGAGAAGATCCTAAACCCCCTAGGTTTGGAATAAAGGAAATAGACAAACCTGTCAATGTAAAGCTTAGAGAGGGTGATAATTCAAAACAAATCCTGAATGCTTTAAAGGACTTAAAGCATCATGAAAATATAAATAAGTTTTAGAGAAATGATAAGAGTCCTCTAAATAATTTCAATAGGTAGCCTAGGTTGCAAAGTTTTCCTTACCATACCCAGTGGAAGGATGGAAAACCTACTATCCCAGAAAGAATGGATAGGCCTAATGAAAAAACCCTTGACCCTTTGCAAAAGCATTCAGTCAACATGACTAATGATTTTCCATGGTGCATAACATGCCAGTCCCCACATGATCCTAATTATTGTGTAGTCTTTTAGAGTATGTCTGAAATTGAGGAACAAGGGGATAATGAGGAGAAATCATATCATGATCAAGGTTGTGCTATGACCTCTACAAATTTATATTATGAGATTGAATTTGAAGAAGAAAGTGAGAATCAATATGTGAACAATTTTGAAAGTAGAGGAGAGGCTTACCATCAACAAGTTTTCTCTGATGAAGAAGAAGAAAATATTCAGAGCATAAATAGTAATACAGGAAAGGGTGAAAAGCCTGTTCTATTGAGAAGACCTTTTGATGAAGAAATAGCCCAAATCATTGCTGATATGGTTACTCAGGCTAGAAGTAACTATGTTTTGAGAAATAGGACTATTGGCAATACAAAGGGTAAGCCAGCAGGTATATTTATTAGGAAGAATCATGAAGACACAAGGCAAGCTCATGTAAAAAAATAAAGTTGCTGATGATGTTAGAAAATTAAAAATGAAAGGGACTGAAAATACAAATGGTTCAAGCAATGTTCTTAAGGTCAAGGTTAAAACACCAAGTACAAGTGCCCTAATTCTCCAAGTTAAAAATAAGAAAAAGGTGGAAGATAAGTTGGGTTTTGCAGCACAGGTTGAAAATAGGGACGTGTCTCAAAGAAAGCAAGATTTGTCTGATTTAAGATATACACCTATTGACATGAACTAGTTGTTATCTTAGATAATAGTTAAGGTTCCACTAATGGAAATGATGAGTATAGGTGAGAATAAAGAAAAGGCCCTCACTTGGATAAATAGTGTTCTTGCTACAAATCTCCAAAAACCAGTGAGTACTGAAGTGAAAGATAAATCTCCAAATAAAGGGAAAGATATAGAATAAATTGTTTCAAAGATACCCCAAATTTATTTAGATAAAAATGTTGCAAATACTTATTTGGGACCTGTTGACCCTTTCTTTTTAACATTGATTATAAATGGGAAAATGTTAAAGAGCTGCATGATTGATTTAGGAGCATCTAATATTGTTATGCCTACTGAGATCATGAGGTCAATGGGATTACAAGTTGACACTCCTCATGGGAGATGCCAAGCTATGGATTCTAGAGAGGTACTAGTTATTGGAACAATTAAGGCCTTTCCCTATAAGCTTGCTACTTATCCTGGCAAATAGTTGACCATGAGTGTCCTAATTGTTGATATCCCCCTAGTATGGAATGTTTCTATCAAGGAGATGGAGTGCAGCAATGGGAGGTAGTATCCAATGTGATTTATCCTTTGCTACATTCAATATTGTTGGTGAAAATGTCAAAGTATCTAGGGAAGTTAGAACTCCTCATATGATTAAGGAAGAGACTAAAGATGATAATATGAACTGTTTCCTAGATACTGATATAAATTCTTTCCAAGTGCAGCACAAAGAGATCATTGATGGAAATGGGCCTTTACTTTTATCTGAGGACAAAAATAATGTCACAAACTAGGATGGTCTGTGGACCATGTATTTTGATGGTGCAAGCTCTAAGGAAGGATCTGGTGCAGGGGTATTGTTGATCTCCCCTACTGAAATTTTTTTTAAGTTTTCTTTTAGTTTTTTCTTTCACCTTATTATTTTCTTGTACAAATAATATTGCAGAATATGAGGCCTTGCTAATAGGATTGAGATTAGCATCTAAACATAAGATGAAAATCCTTAGAGTAATTGGAGATTCAGAATTGGTTGTGTCTCAGGTAAGATCCAAATATGCATCCAAAAATAAAATACTAAAGCAATATAGAAATGTTGTTTGGGATGAGGTAGAACATTTTGATGCTTTTGGTATTGACTAGATGGACAGGGGCCATAATAGGATGGCTGATTTATTGGCTAATATTGCTTTAAGGCTAGAGGATATTACTTTTGTTGGGATATCCAAAGTTGAGACTCAATCTAGACCTTCTATACCAAACAACATGGAAAACTGGTAAGTTTTTGAAGATGATAGGGACATCTTAAGATTTTAACAGTGCGAGGCCAGTCTTGAAGGAAAAGAAATGAACTTTGGTGGGTATGTAGAGACCTCTGGAAAAAAAGGATACCCTCCTTGGCAAGAAGGTCTTTCAATTAAAATCAAATAAAGTCCCAAAGGGTTTGGTTGTGCTTGAAAGAGCCTTTGATAATAATAACAGATCTTTTCTAGCAAAATCTTTGAGCAAGCCTGAGGGTTTGGAGGAAATAAACCTAGGAACAGTTGAAACCTCAAAAAAGGTTTATATTGGGGGAAATTTAGCTCCTGAAATAAGAACATCCTTGATCAATCTTCTTAGAAAGTATAGGCATGTTTTTTCTTGGTCCTATGATGACTTCAAAGCCTATAGGGAGGATTTGTTTCAACATGAGATCCCTTTGAAGGAAGACACTAAACCCTTCAGATAAAAGCTGAGGCCTATAAACCCTACTTTGACACAAAAGATGCAAGATGAATTGAAGAAGATGAGTGATGCATGAATCATTCAACCTATCAAACATTCAACATGGGTCTCTAACTTGGTCCTAGTGAGGAAGAAAAATGGAGATATTAGGCTTTATGTTGATTTTAGAAACTTGAACATAAATTCATTAAATGATAATTATGGGTTACCAAACATGGAAGCCATGCTACAAAGAGTTACTGGGTCAGAGATAATGTCAATGATGGATGGTTTCTTAGGCTATAATCAAGTGGTTGTCAGAGATACTGAACAATTCAAGACTGCATTTACTACCCCATGGGGCACATATGTGTATGTTATGATGCCTTTTGGTCTAACTAATGCTGGGGCTACTTTACAAATAGCCATGGATGTAGCATTTGCAGATTTTATAAAAAAGTTTCTTGTGATATACCAAGATGATCTCACTACTTACTCAGAAAAGGGGAATCAACATTGTGGCCATCTTGAAAATATTTTTAGGAGAGCTTTAGAATACGGAGTCTCTCTTAACCCAAGGAAGTGTGCTTTTGGGGTAACTGAGGGTAATCTCTTGGGTCATATTGTATCCAAGGATGGAGTTAAAATTGACCTTGAAAGGGTGGCAACAATTGAAAAAGTCCCACTGCCAAGAAATGTTAAGGGAATTCAATCCTTCTTTCGTGAGGTCAATTTTGTCAAAAGATTTATTACAAATTTTCTTGAAATCAGTGTTCTTGTTTCTAGAATGCTAAAAAAGGGTGTGAAGGTTGAATGGAGTGAAGAAGCTAAGAAAGCTTTTTGTGAAATCAAACAAGCAATTAAGAATGCCCCTGTATTGAGGACACTAGATTACAACAAGCCCCTTCAGATTTTCTCTTTTGCATCTTATCATACTATTGCTGCAGTGTTGTTACAAAAGAACTCAGAAGGTTTTGAACAACCTATATCCTTTTTCACTAAATCCTTGCAAGAAGCTGAGTTAAATTATGACATAAATGAGAAACAGGCATATGCATTGGTCAAGGCTATCAAAACTTTCAAGTGTTACTTAGTTGGAGAAACTGTAGTTGCATATGTGCCTAATGCCATTGTGAAGGATATCCTGGTACAAAAAGAGGTTTTAGGAAGAAGGTGCAGATGGATAAATAGGATCCAAGAGTTCAACATTGACATCCAAATCACAAAGATGGTGAGAGGAATAGGATTAGAAAAACTCATGGCTCAAAGAAATATAGATGCTAACCATATAAATGTTCTTGAAGAAGAACATAGGCCATATATTTGTGATTTAGATTGCTATGAATGGTATGAAGCTATTATTAAATATTTGTAGAAAATGGTGTGTGCTAAAATATTGTCACACTTTTATGAATCCTTACATGCAAGAAAACTCAAGAATGAGCCCTCACAAATCGATCCATAGCTCTCTATGCATGGAGTTGCAAGATTTGTAAAATTGCTCTCAGCTAGAGCTATAAACTCATGACCTTGCTAGTCAACCATACAATGAGAGATTCCAAATCAAAGACAAGGGCAAGAATGCCAATATCTCCAATTAAACCAAATGTATGCAATGCAATGCAAATCTATATGACAATGCAAGTTAATCTATTCCATAAAAGGAAATCTAAGCTAATATGCCATGATAATGCAACTAAGAAAAGAAATATGCAACTACAATAAAATGCAACAACAAGTCTTCAAAGCTTGGATGTAGAATGTCTTCAAAGAGCTCTAAATGACCTAGAAAACCTGCAGCATAACATTAGCATGAAAACCTAAGATATGAAAATGAGGAAGAGAGCTCTTCTTTTATAGGAAATGAAAAGGAATGGACCATTGTGATTAAGAGGCAAAAGACTTAATCAACAATGGAGAAAAAAAGAAGCTTGATACTTGTGCACAAATATCCTCCAATAGGAAAATAGGAGTTGACTTTATGTCCATATGAGACAAAAAGTTCTTTTTCACTTTTTATAAAATAAGAATAAATATTTTATTTGTGCAACTTAGGATAAGAGGAAAAGTGGAGATTTTTTATTTAAATAAAAGGGGAGGAAATTCCTTTTAACTAAATAAAGGCTTAGGATAAAGTGATTTTATTATTTAATTAAAAGAGATTTTTAATTAATTAAAAGAGAACATATTCTCTTAATTAAATAAGATTTTTATTTTTTATTCTCTTTTAAATTAAATAAGACTCAAACCTTAGGAAATATCAAATTGATTATGATTTGATCAAGAAAATTGATATAATTGATATTGTTGATTTTTGAAAATATTGATTTAGGGATTTGATAAATTGCAGAAATGGGGCCCAAAGTCTAGGTGACCATTTTAGGGTGCATACATTTGCCCCTCTTTGACTAATGTGTGATCGATCTAGGAACACATGCAGTCAAAGAAGAATTGAAATGTGAGATCGATTTGGGATAAAAAAAAACCTAGATGTGTGTTCATTTTGGGAACACATCAGGACAAAGATAAGCAAGAGACAAGACCAACACCATCGCTGCTAGGTGCAAATCAAGCCTTATACAAAACTATCACCGTCGCTGCTAGGCAATAATCAAGTCTAAAAAATAGGAGATAAAAATTGAAAGACAAAATCACCACCATCGCTGCTAAGTGATAATCAAGTCTAAAAATAAGAATCTCAAGCTGAGTTGAATGATAAAGCTGAATCAAAGATTAAAGCTGATAGGTACTGCCCCCTCGGAATTGAAATCAAAATTAGGTAGAGGTGAACAACAAACTGATAAACCTGATCAAGTCACAATAAATCATAATCGAAGGATGGAGCATGATAGGATAACCATCAAACAGTGAAGATATGCCCCAGGTTGATGAGGTTTGACTGAAAAAGATATAGGATAAAGATTAAGTCAAGCCTTAGAGAAATGAAGCGAAAGGGGCGAATGAAAGACTAGAAGTTTTGAAGACATGGAAAGGAAGAAATTCCATCAAAGATCGAAGAATTATGCTGAAAAGGTGAGTCAACTGCGTAGAAGAATGAGAAAGCTTGGAAACGTGACTCAGATTTCAATTTCAAGTCCGAAAATGGATAGAAAATGATGTGATATGAAAGACCACAAATTAAAAATATGATCAAGAAGAATCAGATTATGGGCACATTTGACCAACTAGTCCGTAGATGATAAAAAGGAGAGCTCTCTCCATATGCAAGATGCAAAAACTAAACTATGATGAACCTAAAAATGTAAGCTACTATAGAAGTGGTTGACTTGCAAGGTCACAATGCCTATAGACATCTAATTATCATCATCGAGCATTATTGGTAGCGTCGCAAGATCATACAATGCACACTAGCATAACTATGCGGATATGAATATGATCTTTATCAGATAGAAATGTGGAAATATCACCTAGGCATCAAAGGGAGGTCAAGATGACTAATGCAGTGAGATTACCTAAGTTTGATATGTCGAGATTATGCTTGTATCAAGGCACATGAAAGTTAGGATAGCTAGAAGCATGCACTCGCAAAACAGTCAAGGATAATACCTTGTCAATCCATAGTGTCAAGTAAGACTAGCATAAGTTCTCATGACAGTTAGGATCAAAAAAATATACCCACAAGTAGATAAAGAAAGAAAACATGTTCTCATTCCCGCAGTCTTCTAGCTATGCATCATCGAAAACTTTTCAGGGAGAGACCACTCATCAAATAAATCGTCATAGACAACACACAAAGAAAAATAAAGTCAACATATCTCAAGCGAGTTGATTGTTTAGGTGTGTGTGTGTTGGTCATAGAGTTAGACTCTGGTTATCACATCTACAAATGAGAAATATCGCATCATACTTAGACTATTGGGAAAGACATGTGATAAGTGTTAAGAAACACTTGACGCAAGGGTAGTGTTGAAAAACACTGTTTGGGGTGGTGTTGAAAAACACCTATTGTGAAATTCCCCAAGAGACAAACGCACCTAAAAGACAATGCTAAAAGTTATGCCCCCTAGACAAAGGCAAAGACCAATTCCAAACCAAGTCAAATAAGGTCAAGGCATGATGGAAAGTGGCTAAGTGTCAAGGATGCATGCTAACAAAGAGGGGTGCAAAGGCCTTAAGTAGCGCCTGTTTCCAGGTTTTCACCACTTGGATTTATTGTAATTTTTTTTATTTTTTTTGTATTGTTGCTACCAAGGCACCTGTTTCCAGGTTTTCACCATGGCACATTTTCTATTTTTTTTGAATTTTTTGAATTTTTTGAATTTTTTTGTATTTTTTTCAAGACTTTTTATGCTTTTTAGGATTTTTTCAGCATCATATATCAATTTTTTTTGAAATTTTTTTTAGGATCCATAAAATATATACAAAGGATGCCCCCAGATAGAATGGGCATTAAACTCATGAGCAAGATCACATCGTGTAGTCCCAATATCTAGAAATGTGGAGGACAAGATGGATGAGCAAGCTGGTGAATGAGATAAAGGAAAGGAGAATGAAGGCAAATGGAGGGAAGAAATCCGCAAGGCCAAACTCCTCAAGAGTACCCAAGCTAGGAAAAAATTATCATGCAAAGCACATTTGGATAAGCAATGAAAGAATAGCATAGGATAAGTCACAAAAGCACACTACAAAAGAAGGGAGGATGCAGTCCAAAGGAGTAGACATGTCAAGAGGCTTCATACCATCGTGTTTACTCTTTTTTTTTAGATCAAGACCAAGGGGGAAAAGGATAGTGAAAGGATAGAATGAATGGAGGAAAATAAATATGAAGGCTAAACATGAAAGGAATGAAAGCAAGATCATTGTAAGATAGCTCACAAGATAACCAAATATTCATGTATAGGTCAACATTGCCAAGATCAAAGATGGAATGGATGAAATATGTAGAAGAACTACACATGATGCTTGATTGCCAAGTTTTCATCACGGTACTTATCCAAGGCACCACAAGGGAGTGGTTTTCACCATAGTATGAATTTATTTCTCTTTACTTTTGCTACCAAGGTGCCTATTTCCAGGTTTCCACCAAGGCACATTTTCAATTTTTTTTCATCTCTTTTCTTTTTTTGTTTTCATTTTTGAATTTTTTTCTATTTTTTGAATTTTTTTTTTTTGAAAGAAGGCAAGCTTTTCACATAATGCTCCTTGAAAGGATAAACCATAATATACCAAGGATTCAAAATGATATGCTCAAAGATGCTGATAGGGAAAGGAAGATGGAAGAGAAAAATGGAAGATAAGGCTTTATGTAAAGCGAGTGAAGTTGGAAGATAGGAGGAATAGGAAACTGAGGAAAAAGGATAGAAGGTAGAAGGATAATGAATGGAAGGATTGTGAAAGGGTAGATGGAAAGGAAGGCAAGATCAACATCAACACACACCTTGAAAGGTGGCGAGAGGGTGGAGGAAACTTGAATGAAAGAATATGAGAAGGAATATGGTGAATGTTTAGCAGAGGTTACGGTTTAGGCAAATGGAATGAAAGAATATTTTTGGAAGAAGATGAAGCGGAAGCCTTTGGGAGCTTGAATGTCAACTTCACTTTTTGTTCAATATTAGACTCTCTTAAGAGAGACTTTTGAATCCATATACCCATAGGCTTTTCATTTCTTTTTGATGATTTAGAGAGAATATCTTCAATAATGGATTTTGGAACCCATACTTGTCTTGCAATTTTCTTCTTAGATATCTCTTTTGAATTTATGTCTCCATGTTGATTAGAGAAGACATGGTGATCTTCTTTTTTTGATGGATTCTTGTATTGCTTCTTTTTCTTGTATTGTGTTGTGAAATCTGGATCGTCCTATAGAGAATATATGTGACTACTGTAGTGAAATAGATTACCATTGTGATTGATCTTTTCACCAGCCATTGATATATATTTATATCTTTTGAATAGTCATGTCTTGAAGAGTCATGACCATATAATAATATGACAATTATGGTAATAACCATAATTGTCTACTATAACCATAATTAACATAAATATATAATTAACTACAATAATATAATATATATCATTGCATTATAATATTATCATTACTATATTAATAATATAATAATGATAATAGTATAATATAAATATCACAACTCTTCATTATTAACATTGTATAATATATATATATATATATATATATATATATATATATATATATATATATATATATATATATATATATATATATATATATATATAACAATACGAATGAAGCTATCTCTTAACACTCCCTCTTAGTGAGTGAGTATTAAATATCAAAAATCTATCATGACATCTGCCATTTCGGGACGCACAAGTTAATGTAGTCTTGTCATGAAAATAGACTTGAATATCATGATCTCCACTCAGTCGGGACACACAATTAAGTAGTCTATCATGATATGGTTTCGTTATTACACATCCAGTAATAACAAGAGTCAAGATCTTCGTACAGTCGGGACACATAATTAAGTAGTCTATCTTGACACTTTGGTTAACCATTTACAAGATCGTCGCCTTGAAATGTTAACCCACACACAAATGATCATTTTACACAATATTGCAATATACACATTTTTTTATATTTATTCATGAATAAAAAATTGATAGAGTCACTTTGACTCTTCTCAAAGGGTGGATCCACTTTGGTTCATCCAAAGAGTGGAAATCAAACTCTCAGTCATGACAATTTAAAAACAACTCAATGTTGTCTAGCCATGAACATAGCACATCATGACAGTTTGAAACCAATAACTTAATGTTGTCTAACCATGATATAGTTAAAGCACAACAAGTAATAACATAGCATTCAGGATACCTTCTTTTCACCTAATAAGGCTTAATTCCTCAACATACCAAGGTTATCTGAAGGTACACAATCTTCTTTCTAGCAAGACGCTTGGTAAGAGTATCGGTTGTTTGTTCTTTAGTGAGGATGTACCTCCACTGAATTACAATTGTATGCACGATCTCATAGTCTTGGTGAATTCAAAGTATACACCATCTTGACATGTTATACTCCCTCTGAATTTGTATGACCAAGATCCTGGGGTGCCAACTTAATTTGATTTTCTAGCTTCTTTTTCTGACATATAACCTTCTCACATGGTAATAACCATAATTGTCTGCTATAATTTCTTGATTACTAGAGAACCAACAAAACATGGTCTACTCCCTCTGAATCAAGATCCTTGAATGTGACTAATGAAGATCTTTTAACTTCTCCATCTATCACCAAGGCATACCCTGTTTATATACTCAATTCGGTGTCACTGCAAGATGTCATTTCATACTTTCCTTCGTGAGAGAACCAATACGGATAATCTGAATAGTCATAAGGTTACATTGGCTAGCATAAGATGCATTTTGATCTTTTCCAAGGCCACAATATTAACACTCCCTCTTGGACTTGAGAGAAGATAATAAAGACCTCTAGTATTCTATCCACATGCATCTCATCAGTGATTCTATCCACAAGTTCCCACTATTATAATCTCAGATTTGTTTTACCTTCAATTGTGAACTCCCTCTTAATCAATACGATTGAGATTGTCACAAGTTAACTAAACCATATTCTCCCTCTGAAGCTCAAGTTCATCAACTTCTTGACCTTTTGAAAATGTCAGACTTTCTCTGAATCTGAATTTTATATGCTTTTGTCCTAAAAGTATGTCAGAGATAGATTACAAATAGTTTATAAAGCTAAACTATCTTGTACAAAAATACAAATGATAGAAGCATACAAGATTTATTATTTAATGAATTACAAATTGAAAATTTATATGCATTAATAAAACATGAAATACTTATCTTGAATTTCAAATATTTTCAAGTATTTCCTTTCATAAGGTGAGCCCATTAATATGATACTCATACTCATTGTACTTGATATCAATGTATCTCACAAGAAATGAGGATGCATCAACATCTCTACATCCTACCGAATTCTTTCACGTCCTTGTGATTGAAACTCTCACAGATAAGAAGTCATGGTTTGCATATTCCATGCTAGGAGATAATGCATATGCAAGCCTTTCCAAACTGCTCTCCCCAAGCAAGTCAAAAGCCCCATGGTAAGTAGGATGATCAGATCTTGACATGAAACTTGGCCTTTTCTACACAACAACAGATAAGCCCTCTAAAAGTATATCCATGATTGGGTCAAGCAATTGTAGGAGTATTTGATCTCCTTTGATTCTTAGGAAGCTTAAAAACTCCTTCCCCAACTCATTACTTAAAATGATTGTCCAATTTATTGCAATGTTCTCTTGCTAAATGGTTTCTACTTCAATTTACCTTTATTTCAGCTTGCAACATTAATAATGCAATTATTAATGTTTTCTAAAGTTCAACAAAAAATCTCAAATAGCCCTCCAACTTTAATATTGCAATTGTTTTGAACATTCTCATTTACTACCAAGGGTTGAAGTCGCAACAAATATCCACAACAATAACTATGCATAGACATGGATTATCAATATGTTGTGAAGGTAAATTTGTGTTGTGATTGTCCATATAGAATAGCGACCTTGCATTGGATAGAATATATAGTTACTTGAATAATTATGATTGCCTCCTCTAATCGTCTTCTTATAAGCATGCAGTTTAATCATTAGTTGATGCTATCCGTGATCATATTTAAGATATGCATCCTTTGTCGATTTTATCCTTCAATCTTATTAAGCACTGTAGTTGTTTCTAATATTGAAATTTAATTTGCTCTGTATATGAATTACTATATATAATGCTCAACCTTTGAACAACCCCTTATTGCAGATAGGATTAGGTGATGTTGACTCAAACTTATATATTTCATAGATTGGATATACAAAATATTGACAAGATAATGGATTGTTTGCACTGCCAATTTTATGTGTAGCTTTTCTTTACTATGTGGATAGCTCTATATCCTGATGATTATGTGTTCTTTGTTGCGAAGTAATGGTCTTCTGTCACTTAGTGATTATTTTCTCCCATTGATGCATTTTATGAGTATATTAGTCAATGTCTGCAAATGGCCCTCCTCACACCATTGATGGAATATGTATTTGTCTTATATACTGATGGTAGATGTCGATTAGCTTGAAGTTGAGTCCCCCACTTGATTGAATGTTGGGTGACTTCTTCATCTTCAATACATGCTCATGTTTGATAATATTAAGGGTTACGTATCAAAAAATAATCCTACTCACTATGGCTATCTCCATGTCTATCTTAGCGGCTTCCACATCATATAGAGCCTGCACCTAGGAATATTAATGTCATCTGAGTTTCTATGATCCAAATCTCTCATTCTCTCCACCGTATAAATCCCTACATTAGGTTATCACATCTTCTACGTGAGAAGGGACACAACAAATCCAACATGAGTGGCATGTTGCAGATCAGAAGGCGATAACACCACGGTGAACAATACATAACATAATATGATGTGGGATCTTAATGAACCAGTAAGAGTCACAACTTGTAGACAAATAACAAGTCCACTAGCTTTTGTACTCATATCAAAACTAGAACACCGGCCGTGAGTACACAAGCCCCACAAATGAAATGACAATCAGCACAACAAAGTGCATCCATCGATCCCGAAGAACCTTTGATCTGTTTACCACTGCTACTCTTAGCACAACCATGATCCACAATGAGGGAAAGTCTCGAGCATCCACGTGAGGAGATATAACATTTTGTTGAAATATATCTCCACCAAATTGAATGTGAATTCATCGAATCATCCCTTCTTCACAGTTGGTATTGGTATGATGGTGTTTCGATTCAAGGAGATTGTGATATGTAAGTCATCCATTACAGAACAATATCTATAACTTATAATAACTATTGTCTTCCTCCAATTTCCTTTATCACCACATATTCGATCATGGATGTTGCGTGTGACTTCATTCGTGTAAATGTTGTCTGTCAACTGTTCTCCATAGGTATTTGCTTGTAGTTATGTTGGACCATATTATCTATCCATCAATAATATTATTTGTAATTTCCTAGGCGCCAACGAGAGTTTGAGTCAATCCATTCCACCATGCTCAGATTTTGTTGATTTAAATGGAATTTCCCTGATTGTCTTAGAAATGTTGTGTGGCCCAACTATATATCTTGCAACATCGTTCTCTAGAATGATTGATATGATTTATAGCTCCATCTCCAACACTCTATGTTCGGCACATGCTCAACACTCTTACCATGATCATTGGTGTGTTATTCTATTCATTTCCATTGTATGTGATGATTATCGCACTTAAGTAATTGTTGACAGTCGGTTATATCCATAGATCATCTGGGCATTGTGGTGATGTATCCCAGGATTTATCATCTGATTTTAATAATTTATTCTATTTCCTTCTTCCCTATCGTGATTAGTATCCTCTTGATTTGATGTGCTATCTTCTCTCTGCAATACTTTGCTCCAATATATTTTCTCTTATAGGTTAGGCTCTGATACCATGTTGTGAAATCTGGATTGTCCTATAGAGAATACATGTGACTACTGTAGTGAAATAGATTACCATTGTGATTGATCTTTTCACCAGCCATAGATATATATTTATATCTTTTGAATAGTCACATCTTGAAGAGTCATGACCATATAATAATATGACAATTATGGTAATAACCATAATTGTCTACTATAACCATAATTAACATAAATATATAATTAACTACAATAATATAATATATATCATTGCATTATAATATTATCATTACTATATTAATAATATAATAATGATAATAGTATAATATAAATATCACAACTCTTCATTATTAACATTGTATAATATATATATATATATATATATATATATATATATATATATATATATATATATATATATATATATATATATATATATATAACAATATGAATGAAGCTATCTCTTAACATATTGAACATTCAAGTTACTTCCAAAAGACTTGAGACTTGTGGAAGAAGAAGGAAGATATGACTGGTTTAGATGGGTGGATGGATGAAAAGGATTCAAGGGTATGTATCTATGTTGACCTTGAGGAAAGATAGGAGATGGAGGGACGTAAGGACCCAAGATGGATGATGAATTAAGATAGTGAGGAGGGGAAAGTGAAGGGACATAAGGACCCAAGATGGAAGGAAGACATGAAGCCCTTAGTATTGGTGGAGGAGGTCCAAGGATAAATGTGGAAAATGCAAAAGGATAATCAATAAGTTCGTCAACATCTATATGACAACCAAGGACATCAGCATATTTAGAATGAGCATTAGGATTTTCAATAGGATTGTGCACATCTTGAATAGGAGCATCTTCTTTGATAGGATCGTTCATAGCTTGCAAAGATTTAGGAAGAGAAGAAAGTGGAAGTGAACATGGAGTGGTAGAACAAGAAGATGGAAGACTTTGATCTTGACAAGGAGCTTCGGATAGCATAAACGTATCATTTTTCTTTTGATTTTCAATAGGCTTAACATCGAAAGTAACAAAACCATTTTTAATAACCTTAATGGAAGTATCATCTTTGGAAAGTGCAAGTGTAGTAAGGTTATTTTGTTTATCAATAAGTTCAATGATGTGAGTAGTAGCTTGATCTTGCTTAGGAGATGGTGGAATGAATGCGGAAGAGCATAGAGGATCAAAAGAACCATGAAATGGAGGAGATACATCATGAAGAGAATTGGATGATATGGAGGGTTCTTGATCTTGATCTTTATTTATATTTTTTTCTTTATCATTTTTAGAGTCCTCTTGACATGGAGCCACTTCTAAGGACAAGGAAATAGGTTGGGATTGCATGAAAGACTTTGGAAGAGATGGTGAAGCACTAACTAAAGTAGGCATTATAACGCATGAAGACTTAGGCTCTTCAGATTTAGCATTATTGAAAGTATTTGCAGCCAAGTGAAGGTTAGCTCAAGTTTCTTTAAGAGGTAGCCTTTGAGGATAACTATAGGAAACCGCATGAAAAGCCTTAGGATCTTTGCTGGATGAAGAATTTGTGAAAGATTTGGAAGGCTTGGAAGCTTTAGGAAATGTATGAGTATTGGAGGAAGTAGGGGATGGAAGGGAACCATCACAAGAAAAAGGTTCAACATTAACATGAACTTTCTTCAGAGTGTCATCTTTATTTTCAGCAGGAATGTTCTTAGAGGAAGGATTCTTATAATATTTATGTTTCAAATCAACACGATGCATTTTATATTCCTCAATAGTAGTAGCTGGATTATAATCAAGGTATTGTTCACAAAACTCATCAAAGTTTCTTTCAAAATTTGAATCATATGGATCACCATCACGATCTTTCCAATATGAGGACCCATTTCCAGTAAGCACAAGGAGATGACTAGGAGGACTCTTAGGAATAGAGGTTTTATAGGTATCACTATATTGTCCATCATCATAGTCATCATAGTCATCATAGATGGTGTATCACTCTTTGTGGAAGAGACATCACAAGGACTATCATGTTGCTCTTTATGGTATGTCTTCTGAAGAAAAGTAAGACTCTAGGGAGAAGTAGAAGAAGAACGAGATCGTGAAGAAGAGGAAATTGAAGACTTAGTGGAAGAAGAAGACTTGGATAATGAAGAATGCGAATAATGTTTAGAAGAGTCATGGTAAGATTTAGAAGATGAAGAAGAATTTGAAGAAGGAGGTTGTGATATGATCATGTCTATGATCCTAGCAAAGGCATCTGATTTAATCATTTTTTATTTTATTTTTGCTATAAATTCATCACTCATGAGAATTTTGGAGGAACAACACTTTTCAAATATGTCAATGAGCTCAATATCATTTATTCTTAATAAAGGTTCCAAAACTAGATAGTTAAGATTCATGGTTATAGAAGATGAGGAATCAAGCATGGAAGAAATGAATAGATGAATAGAAGAAGGTAGACTAGATAGTAGGAGGAAAATAATCAAGAAGAAGAAGAAGAATTTCCCATGGGAATAGAAGACTTTAGAAGAACATGAGAAACGGAGAAGAAAGAAGAAGACTAAGAGTCATCTTGTGCAATTGATACCATAATGTTTATTGAGATGTTGAGCAACATGAAAACACTTAGGATCTGACCTGGACTGACCAAGGAAGACCAAGCTTCTAAAGAGAACTCACTACTGCAGGACGGAACTCAGTTTCAATATTCCAAATAGATCTTTCAAAAGATTTTGCAATGATGATCAAGCACATAGAACAAAAACCAGGGAGTTCAAGCAAATAGTCTTCAAGCAATGAGCAAGGGACAAAGCAACCTTGCACATGAATAGAGATAGTGACTTAGTATGCTACTCCTTAAAGATTCTACTTGTGTATGTTCTTGAAAATATTTTAGCAGGCACATAGAACACAACAACACCTTAACAAGCTATCTACATGGATATATGTGGCTTTTCTAAGGAGTCCTTGATATACGCAAGGTATGTGAGGTCCAAATCCATAGATGAGAAGAATCCAAAATCACACAGCCGAGGGGAGACGGTAACCCAAATCTCCTCCTTCACTTCTCAAAGGTATAAAGTTCTTTGAGGCTTAGCCAAAAGTGATATCAAACTCAATTCCTAAGAGAGGTGTCTTTGGATTCACCTCTTGATATTTATACTCCATCAGAATATGAGAGTTAAGGTCATCCCTTTAGGTGGTGTGTCCCCAAGCAGGCCTTCTAAAAATAAAAACTAAGTAATTCACTATCAAAAGTATTTAGAGCACTAAAGGTGGAACACTTAACTCTTCAAGTAAATGTGAAGTGAGTCCAAAAGTGGAACATTTAACCCTTTAAGATAATGTGAAGTGAGTCCAAAAGTGGAACATTTAACCCTTCAAGAGAATGTGAAGTGAGTCCAAAAAAGTAGAACATTTAACCCTTCAAGAGAATGTGAAGTGAGTCCAAAAAAGTGGAACACTTAACCCTTCACACAAACTCAAAGTGAGTCCAAAAGTGGAACATTTAACTCTTCACACCAACTCAAAGTGAGTCCAAAAGTGGAATATTTAACTCCTCACATCAACTCAAAGTGAATCCACACCTTAGAAAACAAGTGGGTTCCAAAAAGCACAAAAGGGTTGCCTAGTGGAGCAATTAACGCTTCTTTCCTGTAGACCCCTCCCCTTTAATGTGGTGCTGATCTTGCAACCACGAGGCAGAATTGGGGGGCTGATGGATTAGCGAGTCTAATAACCCAAGATAGCAATCTGGATCAATCACAAGTAATCTAAAGTTGCTTATCAATACTACTCACAAATGACAAAGGGTTGAATCAATGGAATATTTAACTTTCCAAGAAAACATAGAGTGAGTCCACAAAGTGGTGCATTTAACTCCCTATGTAAACAAGGAATGAATCCATGCCCTCAATCACTCAATGAGATATTTGATATTGGAACCAAGAATTACTTAAAGTTTAAACACAAGCATTCACTTACACAAACTTGTATGAAAGCAAATCTATGTTCATTCATTTCCCATTAATAGCATCAATTGAAATGTGTTCTATGAAAGCATGTAAACACTCAAGCCAAACACATGAGAGGTTCAATTTTAATCTCAAAATCCAAATGTTGTAGAGATGGAACAAAGTACCTCAAGTTCAACACTTTGTTTTAAACATTTTCCATGAAAGCAAGAGCACCTTCAAATGAACAAGACAAGAAAACAAGCAAACAAGATATGCAATGTATATCCAACTTATGCAAACCCTAGGGTTAGATCTGAAAATCAATTATTAGGAGCAATGATAACCAGAAAATAATCCAAATGATAACTTATATCATGCATTGAACAATGAAAAATAAGTGCATACCCATCACAAAATTTTATTTTTTTTTGCATTTGACCTAGTCAACAAGATCTAATTTTTACCATATGAATTCAGACCCTAAACCCAAAATACAAAAAAGAGACCTCTATCAAAAAATAGAGAGCTTTCCAAAAATGTAAAAATTTCAAATTTTTTTTTTCATTTGTGCCCTAGAGACCCATTTTACCAATACAGACCAGTTTTTATAAATTGACCAAATGAGCTATGATATGATTTCTAAATTAAAAAAATAATGAATAGACCCCCTGTAGAATTTCAAGACCTTTCTAGAAATATAAAAATTTCCAAAAAATATGTTGATTTGTGCTAAAAATAAATTTTTTATGAAAAATCAAGAAAAAATCTTTAAAAATACAAATCACGTCCAAAAATTTTAAAAACTCTTTTGGAGCTTCTCTGATATGTCGCCAACCTGCAAAAAAATTTTCAGACCAAAATACCATGCCGTTTGGGAGATATAATCAAATCTTTCAAATCTAGGGTTTTTCATCTCCAAACAAATCTGCACAAGGGTTAGCTCCAAAAATAATCAAAACCAGCATGCAAGAGGTGGGTTGCCCCATGGTGGGCACCAAAAATGTGTGCTAAAATGTTGTCACACTTCTATGAATCTTTACATGCAAGAAAACTCAAGAATGAGCCCTCACAAATCGATCCATAGCTCTCTATGCATGGAGTTGGAAGATTTGTAAAATTTCTCTCAGCTAGAGCTATAAACTCATGACCTTGCTAGTCAACCATACAATGAGAGATTCCAAATCAAAGACAAGGGCAAGAATGCCAATATCTCTAATGAAACCAAATGTATGCAATGCAATGCAAATTTATATGACAATGCAAGTTAATCTATTCCATAAAAGGAAATCTAAGCTAATATGCCATGATAATGCAACTAAGAAAAGAAATATGCAACTACAATAAAATGCAACAACAAGTCTTCAAAGCTTGGATGTAGAATGTCTTCAAAGAGCTCCAAATGACCTAGAAAACCTACAGCATAACATTGGCATGAAAACCTAAGATATGAAAATGAGGAAGAGAGCTCTTCTTTTATAGGAAATGAAAAGAAATGGACCATTGTGATTAAGAGGCAAAAGACTTAATCAACGGTGGAGAAAAAAAGAAGCTTGATCCTTGTGCACAAATATCCTCCAATAGGAAAATAGGAGTTGACTTTATGTCCATATGAGACAAAAAGTGCTTTTTCACTTTTTATAAAATAAGAATAAATATTTTATTTGTGCAACTTAGGATAAGAGGAAAAGTGGAGATTTTTTATTTAAATAAAAGGGGAGGAAATTCCTTTTAATTAAATAAAGGCTTAGGATAAAGTGATTTTATTATTTAATTAAAAGAGATTTTTAATTAATTAAAAGAGAACATATTCTCTTAATTAAATAAGATTTTTATTTTTTATTCTCTTTTAAATTAAATAAGATTCAAACCTTAGGAAATATCGAATTGATTATGATTTGATCAAGAAAATTGATATAATTGATATTGTTGATTTTTGAAAATATTGATTCAGGGATTTGATAAATTGCAGAAATGGGGCCCAAAGTCTAGGCGACCATTTTAGGGTGCATACAAATGGTACTTCCCCTAATATGGACTACCAAAAAAGAAGAACTGTGAAATTACATGCTATGAGGTATGTTATTTCTAGAGGGGAGTTATGGTGGAGAAGTAATGAAGGTGTCTTGCTAAAATGTGTTGACCACCAGAAGGCTGGGAACTTATTATAAGCAATGCGTGAGGGTGTGTGTGGTGGCCATTACATGGCTAAAACTACTACACATAAGATACTAAGGTCTGGTTTTTGGTGGCCCAATATCTTTAAGGATGCACACTTATTTGTAAGAAAATATGATGCTTTCCAAAGGTTTGTAAGAAAGTTAAGGTTCAGTGGCAACCTGCCCTTAAGCCCTATAATAGTTGAAGCCCTTTTTCAAAAGTGGGGAATGGATTTCATTGGAGAGATCCCAAAAAAGTCAAGTGGGGGAGATTCATGTATCCTGGTTGCCATAGACTACTTCACTAAGTGGGTTGAAGCAATTCCCACTAAGAGAGCCACTAGCAAGGTGGTAACAAACTTTATGATGAAGAATTTTGTGGTCAGATTTGGATGTCCTAAGGTTATAATAGTAGATAATTGTTATCAGTATTTTACTCATTTGAGGAGGCCTAGTTACTAATTTAGTCTACTGCAAAAAAGGGAAAGAACTAAAAAGAACATTTATCCAAGCTCACATAGGCCATGAGCATAGCCGTTACCAGAATTGGATGAATGAGTGTAGATATACATGAAGTAATCAATTAAAATACAGAGGTACCAGACATTATCTCGTAATGATGTCTGGATCCAGTCATGTCTAGAGAGCTCCTGTAGTCTAGAACCTGCATGAAGAGAGGAGAAGATATGGGTTAGATCCATGGATCTAAGCAATGCTTGGTATCATAGTATTTAAAATATGCATACATACACTCATCCATGCACCTCTGAAAAGGGTTGTGCTCAGGGAATGTGCATAAAAAGAGGCTCTAGAAATAAAAGAGATACCATTATTTTCACTAATGTATTTGTTCCACATGCAGATGAATGACCTTGACCTGTGATGCAGTCAATGCTAGTAAAACCTCATTTCCTTAGCAGTGGCTGCATCATAGGCCAAGAACACCCATGGTCAACAAGGGAACATTCAATGAATGATGCAGTATTAGTGGGACACTCAGGAACCATAAAGCCAAATCAAGTGAAGCATGGTTGAAGCCCTGGCAAATAGAGCACTAGAAGATTCAAAGGGGTATACATCATTAGAGTAGAGAATAAGGTACACTAATCTACATGCAGTCCTATTATCAATTCATGGAAAACAAAGTACAATTTGCACATATTCATCACATGAAGTGTGCTTTAAATCTTCATTGTGAGCTAAGTAAAGGGGCTACAATTGGTGAATCAGTGACATAGTGTGGCATACCATCATGTGGAACAATGAATAAATGGTGCATGTGTCAAGAAAATGAGCATCAAAAATATGTAATCAAATGGATATCCAACATGGTGCAATGCAAAGTCATGGAACCAGAAAATGAGCATAGGGATAAAGCCAAGTCTAGTTGGCATAAACAACGAACTCAGCAACTATTGATACTCTAGATCAGAGATAAGCCTTTAGGAGCCCTTAACACTAGAAAACATTAGGAAGATGGCATCATATCTCAATCACTCATAGGCAGTAGGCCCCAAAGAACAACGAACATGAAATGGAACCACCATCGACTTCATGAAACAATAAATACATGGAATGAGAGAGCATGGATGCCATGTTAGGCTCACATTTTATCTAAGCATTCAATCTTTCCAAAAAAATGATGTATTAATCTCATGAGATTCCCTAGATCTTGAGTCATCAGGAAATCAGAGCATGGCACCACTAGTATCCAATAACAGTTTAGGTAAAACCAGTGAGCATGTCACGGTGTAGCATAAGTATTTTATGAGCATGAACAATACAACGATGCCAAGGAAACTCATGAGCCTGTGCATCTAAGATTATGATGCCATAAGAAATAGAGGGGATTAAATTTCAGGCTCCAAGCAATATAAATGGTCAACAGTTAAGGTGGCAATAAAACTAAACAATGGGTTGACAGGAAAATAGCAAGCTTCTAAATCAGGTTGTGCCATAATGAGATTTTCAAATAATAGAGAGTAAAGTATTCAAAAAACAATGCCGATAGAAGATTGTATATTTAGTAAAGCCAAGAATTAATGAATAGGAAAGATATGAAACAGTCACACATAATGGGGATCTCATGGGCTCAAGCTGTACATAGTGAAGATCGAACAATGACAAGAGCATTAGTGGAAATAACAACATCAATGCTAGAAAATGTCGAAAGCACGGTAAATGCAATGCCCTAAATGGAGGTACGAGAATCCAAATGTCACAAATAGTGAACATATATATTATAGGAGCTCGCGGGCCATAGGCAGAGCATCAGTACCTAATAGTAGTGGTTAATAGACTGAGAAGAAATAGACAAGGAATCAAGCCCAAAGCTTGCAGACTGCTATCAACAAAACACCAACCAATAAAAATACCATAACTCATAGGTCTCCCAACTTCCAACAATGAATTGACAGGGTATGGTGAGCGGCAAGACAATATGTGAATGCCCTAGCATTGTATGGGACATAACAACAATGCAATAAATAGGGTTCACATGCCTTGAGGAGTGAGAAAGTGAGCCATTAACTCACAGGTGAGTAAACAACATAAAAATGGTGCCATTCATCTCAGAATTGAAAAATGAATGTCAATCCATGAATGAACTCATGGGCTGTTAAAATAGTATACAACACCCTAGCTATTTCACGGGTCGAGAGTATGATGTCAGTCGAAGCAATGAATTAGAATTCAAATGGTTCCTTCCAGCATGATGCCTTAGATTTTTCAAAGCCACAACTCATCGGCATCAAATACAGAAACAAGAATACCAAGTAATAAGATAGAGGAGCCATTCGGAATAGAGATCAATCCAAACAACAAAGGATGTAAAAGAAATGATGCCCTAATAGTGAACAATACATTGATGTCTCAGCTTGATCATGGGTTTTATCTATTCATGTCAAGCTTAAACATAATACCATAGTGCTAAGAACATAAAAAACACAAAATATGCCCTAGCTTATAGCTACAGGGTTCTCAGGAACAAGGAACTTGATTTCATGCAATAGAAATAAATGCCAATGTTCTAAAAGATACGGTAAATGCATATATAGTGCCCTAGTAGAGGACATCTCAATCATGCCCTATTTTTGGCACGATGACAGTCAAATACAATGGAATAGAATTTACAATAGAAATAAAATTAGTACTATTGAATCAAACATCACAAGCAAGTGCTATTAATAGAAAATGTAACCATAATACAGAGGGAATGCTATCACAATTTTCCCTCAAAAATGTAGAATATAATATAGTGAAAGACAGAAATACAGAGATAGAATGCCAAAAAACCCAAGTGCTTACCTTAATAGTATGATGCCACAAAATCCAGGATAGTTGTTTCTAAGTCTGAGTCCAGAGAATCAAATGCAGAGATTGGAAACTTGCCAAGTGCTGAGATGGGAAAATCCATAATGTTAGCGGGAAGGTTTTGATGAAAAGGACTTTTTAATTGTTTTCTCTCCTTTTGTAGGGTTGAGGTTTTATTAGTCATTTTATTTTTCTATTTATCCTTAAAATTCAAGTATGGGTTTTATTTATATTATGGGTTATTAAATGTGCTCTCCCCTTAATAGGGTTGAGACTCATTTTTTACTTAGGATTAAAAAGGGTTTAATCCATGTTTATTTTCCAAGCATAGGTGGATTTAATTCAAACATGTAAATATTTTTTAATATGTCTAATTGGGTTCAGGACTATTCATAAGATATTATTAGAATCCAAAAGTATATGGAACATGGATTAGGGGTTAAAATTTCAATTGTAAAAGTCATTGCATACATTTCATTGTAAATTCTAACAATGGTGTTTTATAAACCATTGTCAGAATCCTATTTTGGCACATGACTTAGAGTGGGTAGGGTCATTTCTTTGACTATCTCTTTTTAGGCATCCCACTTTTTCCGCTACCCCTAAAAACTTAGGAATTTGGCATCTGAGTTTATGAGGCAGCCTCATGGGTCTATTTTGAGACCTTTTTTCCATTCTTAGGAGGTGGTGGGATTTGGATGCAGATTCCTAGGTATTCTTTATTTACCTCTCACTTTTGGTGGTGGAGGCTAGCTCTTCATTCTATTCTCTCTGATATGAGTGTTGTAGCTCTGAGAGACACATCTTCTACTTAGTTTATTTTTAGAAATAAAATTGATCCTTCTTGTTTCCCAACAATTTCAAATTTCTTATTTTGAATCTCATGCAAGATTATTGTGATGTTCTTGTATCCTTAATCTTTATGTTGATCTAGTTGAATGTTTAGAAATTCATCTTAGCCGTGTAGTGTTAATTCATGTGCAAACTGAAAAGATGAGAATTGTGGAATCATCTTCCCTTCTTTGTGTTTCAAGTACCTTATTTCATGAGGAGTTTAAGGAAGTAGAATCAAGTTGTGAAATGTAGTTTTGTTTTGCTTTTACAGTAAACTTAATTCAGTTGTGGATCTTCATTTGTTTGGTGAATTGCCTTAGTTTTAGTTTCAGTTTCATGCACTCTCTCTCCCTTTTCCTTCAAAGTTTAGTTAAGTTTCAAGAAATTCAAGGGGAAGCTAGCCCCTAATCGGGAGGTCTACTCTCAGATAGGTTACCCAAAGCCTGAGAGTATTCCCATGTTTCATAGGATCACTAGGTTCTACACTTAGCAAATTGGGTGCAATCCCTAGTCACAATAGTTTTTGGCACGCTCGGTGGGAATGATATGATTCTCATCATTCACTGAGGTTTTGGTGTGATCTTCAGTGCAATTATCCTTTAAGAGGTAGTTTGTTTCAAAAACCATGGTGACTATGAGAAAAATCTACTGGTTTAAATAGTCCTAGTTTTGATAAGTTTTAGAAAAATCTTTTTACCAGCTTATTTGATGAATAAGCATGTTAGTTCATAATGCATATCCCTCCTATCACCACCCATATCATGAAAAAGCTACCCATGCGCCATCATTCATGCCATATCAAGTTGGCCAAGTAGCAACATATAGCCAAAATGGCCCACAAATAGCAAGTTACTAACATGCACCACCATACCCTCCCACCCAGCATCAGTCATCCTGGCAGTGTTCCTATGAAACACCCTATGAAAGTCACCATTACAATCCTCAGAATTAGTCCTACCCCACTTCAGATACAAACTCCAATGATTGGTTGGCAATTTTTGGAAAGGAAATGAGCTCTTTCATGAAAGACTATGCAAAGATGAGGTCTCACAAGGAGGAGCTCTCAAGGTAGTATATGGAGATGGTGGCTCAGAAAGAAGAGTTTTCAAGATAGCTAGAGAACAAGATAGCAATTTACAAGAAGAACCTTGAAGAAAAGAACCAACTGATCTTGACACAAGAGAAGAATCTCCAAAAATAGTTAGTAGAAAAGGATCAGTTGGTTAAGAATCTATTTGCATAAGCACCAAGTCAAGGAGATCAAGAGGTCACTACTTCCCTAATGCAAGAAAACTCACTAGATCCACTAGAGGGCAATGAGAGCTTAATGTAGTCTTGGAGGCCCTCATGGACCATGTATCCAGATTACATGATGCCAACTCTTCTTAAGGAAGAGATCCAGGAGGAGATTCCTCATGTTACTGAAGAGAACCTAGAGGCTTTGTAGACTAGACAAGAGACTCACAAGGTTCAAATCCCAAGCTTCTTTCCTGGTAAGTCCACTAGCACTCCTATTGAAATTCCAAGCTTCAGGATTTCTCCTTCAGTTTAGAATCCTAGTCAATAGGGGCCTAACCTCCATGAATTTTTAGAGCCTATTCATAACCCCATCTTAGATTTCCAGCCACCCCATTCTATTCCTATAGAAGAGACACCTAAAGGGTTTGACTTCCTAACTGATAGTGAGCTTGTCTTGCAACAGATTAAGCCCTATGAGCCAATCCATGAAGAGACCCTTACATCTCAAGCATTTTAGGCCTCTAGGAGGAAGATGATTCTTATCTTTTAGGTGTATTTTTTCATGATGATCATGAGGAACAAGAAGACTTGTTACATATTGATGAATTAGAGTAGGAAGAAAAAGGTTAGGAAGGAAGTGAAGAAGGTGACACCCTAATTGATTTATTTGAGGAGATGCCTTCTTATAATGAGCAAGATGAGGTAGTACATGATTTACTAGTTGAGCTCACTGATTATGATAAGAAAGATGATATGATTGTTGCTAACTTAGAACAACAAGAATATTTTGACTCTATGATAAATGATTTCTAGTCAGCTCTTGTTAGCATTTCTCATCTCCCTAGAATAGATGATAACTTGGATGTTCTTGAGGAAGAGTTTGTTTTTCAGGAAGTCAATGTTGTGCCAGTTATAGAATCTAAGCCTATTTAAAATAAAGTGGTGGATGAATCTCAAGAATCTAGTTTCCTGGACCATGAGGAGGGGCCAGTTATTGTTAAGGACCTGAGATAGCTGGATAGCTTTGATGAGCTATTGGATGTTCCAACCAATGAAGAGGATGATCCTCTAACTACAAAAGAAGAAATTTTATGGTAGACTATCATGGAGGGGTAGAATTGTAATCAACATGCTAAAAATATTTGTAAGATGCATACTAAGAAGCAAGAGAGGTCTGGTTTCATACTCTCGAGGGGGTGTCCTATCAGATATCTATCCTAGATGAGGTCAAACAAGATATCCATTTTCAAAGATTCAATGGAGAGTGATGTCAGGGGTCTGCTCACTGATGACCATGAGCTTATTCAGTTTCATCACCCTCCTTGGGAAGATAGCACCTATGGACTGATCAAGCTTAGTAGTCTGTTCTACCGAATCCAAAATTTGATAGGCCAGATAGTTCAGTACATTTTCCTATTCCATATTCTATCTGTTGGCATCAAATATGAAAAGTGTAATACCTTAAAGAGAATGGGAAGTTATTTCAATAATCCAGTTAATGGATTTGTTTGACTAGTTTGCAAATACTGGTTAGAGTAGGGTAGGATAGGAGTTTTTATTTTTGTTTTTCCTAAGTGCCTCCACACAAGCTGGCTTTCAGTTTGCTTTCAGTGTTTCTTTCAGTTCAGTTTTGGGTTTGGTTTGAGTAGCAATAAGCTAGAGAAGTTTATCTTTGATAGTGAGTTATTTTGTTAGCAAGAAGGGTTGTTGATTTTAAGGGTAAGTTTAGTTTGAGGCTTATAAGACTCTATGTCCAATGGATCTATAAGGTAGCTAGTCAGGATGCTTAGCAGGAAAGCACTCTACTAGATGTCACCAGAATGTTATCAAGATTTTACTCATTTGAGGACGCCTAGTTACTAAGTTAGACTATTGCACCCTAGTTTGAAATTATTAGTGGTCTTTCTTAAAATTTGTGTTCATTACATTGTAAAAGTACATGAAAGAGAAAGGAAATGAACTACATTTAAGAGTTACATGTGCATGTATCAATGATAAGTATGTTGTACAAAAGGGAAAGAACTGAAAAGAACATTTATCTAAGCTCACACAGGCTGTGAGCATAGTCTTTACCAGAATTGGATGAATGAGTGTAGATATACATGAAGTAATCAATTAAAATATAGAGGTACCAAACATTGTCTGGTAATGTTGTCTGGATCTAGTCATGTCTAGAGAGCTCCTATAGTCTAGAACTTGCACGAAGAGAGGAGAAGATATGGGTTAGATCCATGGATCTAAGCAATACCTAGTATCAAAGAATTTAAAAGATGCATACATACACTCAGCCATACACCTCTAGGAAGGGCCATGCTCAGGGCATGTGCATAGAAATAGGCTCCAGAAATAAAAGAGATACCATTGTTTTCACTAATGTTTTTGTTCCATGTGAAGATGAATGACCTTGACTTGTGATGCAGTCGATGCCAGGAAAACCTCATTTCCTTAGTAGTGGCTACATCATAGGATGAGAACACCCATGGTCAACAAGGGAACATTCAATGAATGATGCAGTATCAGTGGGACACTCAGGAACCATAAAGCCAAATCAAGTGAAGCATGGTTGAAGAACTGGAAAACAAAGCACTGACAGATTCAAAGGGGTATACATCATCAGAGTAGAGAATAAGGTACACTAATCTACATGCAGTCCTATTATCAATTCATGGAAAACAAGGTACAATTTGCACATATTCATGGCATGAAGTGTGCTTTAAATCTTCATTATGAGCTAAGTAAAGGGGCTACAGTTGGTGAATCAGTGTCACAGTCTGGCATGCTATCATGTGGAACAATGAATAAATGGTGCATGTGTCAAGAAAATGAGCATTGAACATATGTAATCAAATGGATATCCAACATGGTGCAATGAAAAGTCATGCAACCAGAAAATGAGCAGAGGGCTCAAGCGAAGTCTGGTTGGCATAAACAATGAACTCAACAACTATTGATACTCTTGATCATAGATAAGCCTTCAGGAGCCCTTAACACTAGAAAACATCAGGAAGATGGCATCATATCTCATTCACTCATAGGCAGTAGGCCCCAAAGAATAACGTGCATGAAATGGAACCACCATCGGGTTCATGAAACAAAAAATACATGGAATGAGAGAGCATGGATGCCATGTCAGGCTCACATTTTATCTAAGCATTCAATCTTTCCAACAAAATGATGTATTAAGCTCATGAGATGCCCTAGCTCTGGGGTCATCAGGAAATTAGGGCATGGCATCACCAGTATCCCATAATAGTTTAGGTAAAACCAATGAGCATGTCACAGTGTAGCATAAGTATTTTATGAGCCATGAACAATACAACGATGCCAAGGAAACTCATGAGCCTATGCATCAGAGCTTATGATGCCATAAGAAACTGAGGGGATGCTATAGGTAAATTGCAGGCTCCAAGCAATATAAATAGTCAACATTTAAGGCAATAGTAAAACTAAACAATGGGTTGATAGGGAAATATCAAGCTTCTAAATCACGCTGTGCCATGATGAGATTTTAAAATAACAATGAGTAAAGTATTGAAAAAACAATGCCGATAAAAGATCATATATTCAGTAAAGCCAAGAATTAATGAATAGGAAAGATATGCAATAGTCACACATAATGGGGATCTCAAGGGATCGAGTTGTACATAGTAAAGATCAAACAATGACAAGAACATCAGTGGAAATAACAACATCAATCCTACAATATGTCCAAAGCATGGTAAATGCAATGCCCTAAATAGAGGTACAAGAATCCAAATGAAAAAAATAGTGAACATATATAGTATAGGGGCTCATGGGCCATAGGCAGAGCATCAGTACCTGATAGTAGTGGTTCACAGAATAAGAAGAAATAAACAAGGAATGAAGCCCAAAGCTTGCAGATGGACATCAACAAAACACCAACCAAAAAAAAATACCATAACTCATAGGTCTCCAAGCTTCCAATAGCGAATTGATAGAGTATGGTGAGTGGTAAGACAATATGTGAATGCCCTAGCATTGTAGAGGACATAACAACAATGCAATAAATAGGGTTTACGTTCCTTGAGGAGTGAGACAGTGACCCATAAACTCATAGGTGAGTAAACAACATAAAAATGGTGCCATTCATCTCAGAACTGACAAATGAACGTCAATCCATGAATGAACTCTTGTGTTGTTAAAGTAGTATACAACACCCTAGCTATTTCATGAGCTGAGGGTATGGTGCCAGTCAAAGCAATGAATTAGAATTCAAATGGTTCCTTCCAGTGTGATGCCCTATATTTTTCAAAGCTGCAACTCACCGGCATCAAATACACAAACAAGAATACCAAGTAATAAGATAGAGGAGCCATTTGGAATAGAGATCAATCCAAACAACAAAGGAGGTAAAATAAATGATTCCCTAATAGTGAACAATACATTGATGGCTCAGCTCGTTCACGGGTTTTATCCATTCATGTCAACCTTAAACATAATACCACAATGCTAGGAACATAACAAACACAAAATATGCCCTAGCTTATAACTACAGGGTTCTCAGGAACAAGGAGGTCGATTTCATGCAACAGAAATAAATGCTAGTGTTCTAAAAGATATGGTAAATGCATATATAGTGCCCTAGTAGAGAATATCTAAATCATGCCCTAGTTTTGGCACGATGACAGTCAAATACAATGGAATAGAATTTACAACAAAAATAAAACTAGTACTGTTGAATCAGACATCACAAGCAAGTGCCATTAATAGAAAATGTAACCATAATACAGAGGGAATGGTATCATAATTTTCCCTCGAAAATGCAGAATATAATACAGTGAAAGAAAAAAATATAGAGATAGAATGCCAAAAAACCCAAGTGCTTACCTTAACAGTATGATGCCACGAAATCCAAGATAGCTATTTCTAAGTCCGAGTCCAGAGAATCAAATGTAGAGATTGGAAACTTGCCAAGTGCTAAGATGGGAAAATCCATAATGCTAGCGGCAAGGTTTTGATGAAAAGGACTTTTTAATTGTTTTCTCCCCTTTTGTAGGGTTGAGGTTTTATTATTCATTTTATTTTGCTATGTATCCTAAAAAATCAAGCATGGGTTTTATTTATATTATGGGTTATTAAATGTGCTCTCCTCTTAATTGGGTTGAGACTTATTTTTTACCTAGGAGTAAAAAGGGTTTAATCCATGTTTATTTTCCAAGCATAGGTGGAATTAATTAAAACATGTAAATATTTTTGAATATGTCTAATTGGGTTGAGGACTATTCATAAGATATTATTAGAATCCACAAGTATTTGGAACATGGATAGCGGGGTAAAATTTCAATTGTAAAAGTCATTGCATACATTTCATTGTAAATTCTAACAATGGTGTTTTATAAACCATTGTCAGAATTTTATTTTGGCGCATGACTTAGAGTGGGTAGGGTCATTTCTTTGACTATCTTTTTTTACGCATCCCACTTTTTCGCTACACCTAAAAACTCAAGAATTTAGCATTCAAGTTTATGAGGCAGCCTCATGGGTCTATTTTGAGACCTTTTTTCCATTCTTAGGAGGTGGTGGGGTTTGGATGCAGATTCTTAGGTATTCTTTATTTACCTCTCACTTTTGGTGATGGAGGCTAGCTCTTCATTCTATTCTCTCTGATATGAGTGTTGTAGCTTTGTGAGACACATCTTGTACTTAGTTTCTTTTCAGCAATAAAATTGATCCTTCTTGTTTCCCAACAATTTTGAATTTCTTCTTTTGAATCTCATGCAGGATTATTGTGATGCTCTTGTATCCTTAATCTGCATGTTGATCTAGTTGAATGTTCAAAAATTCATCTTAGATCTGTAGTGTTAATTCATGTGCAAACTAAAAAGATTAGAATTGTGGAATCATCTTCCCTTCTCTATGTTTCAAGTACCTTATTTCATGAGGAGTTTAAGGAAGAAGAATCAAGTTGTGAAATGTAGTTTTGTTTTGCTATTGTAGTAAACTTAATTCAGCTGTGGATCTTCTTTTGTTTGGTGAATCACCTTAGTTTTAGTTTCATGCACTCTCTCTCCCTTTTCCTTTGAAGTTTAGTTAAGTTTTAGGTGATTCAAGGGGAAGCCATGCCTTAATCTAGAGGTCTACTCTCGGATAGGTTACCCACAGCCTGAGATTAGTCCCATGTTTCACGGGATCACTAGGTTCTACACTTAGCAAATTGGGTGCAATCCCTAGTGACAACAATAATGATACGTGTTTCAAGTCCAAAGAATTTAATAGTTTCTATCAACAATATGGGATTCAAATTTCATACTCGGTCCCTTATCATCCTTAAGGTAATGGTAAAGTTGAATCAAGTAATAAGAGTATGATAAAGATTTTGAAAAAAGTTCTTGACACAAACAAAAAGGTATGAGATTCCAAGTTGCAGCTAGCTCTATGGGCTGATAGAGTGACAGTAAAAAAGGCCATTGGATGTGCTCCCTTTGATTTAGTATATGGTATTCATGCTAGGTTATCATAAAATAATTTTCTATAGATGTATAAATTCATCCAATTATATGATGATGATCTAGATGATGAAAAAAGATCTGATACAATTGCATAAATCAAGAAGGGAATCTCATGATACAAATGTAAGATCTCATCTCCAATACAAAATTTGTATGAAAAGAAAAGCACAGTCAGATATTTTAACACAAATGACTTGGTCTTAATGTGGAATGCCAAGTTGGAAGATAAGGGCAAGCACAAAAAAGTTAACCCAATTTGGTTGGGACCATATCTTGTTGACATTAAATGGGGACCTGATTCCTACATCTCAAAAGATATGGTTGGAAATGTTTTGGAATTTCCAATTCATGGACAATTTCTCAAATTGTACTTCTCTTAAGGTACTCTCATTATCCATGAACAATAGATAGGTTTTATTTCCTTGTTGTGTGTTTATTTTCAAGTTGTCTGTGTAGTGTAGTTTGTTTTAGTAGATAATTTTCTTATCCTAGAGATTATGAATCCTTGTCTTGCCTGGAAGAGACATACATCTCCAGACAGAGCCATTGTTAGCCCATTTTCCTATCAATGCCAAAAATCCAAAGAAAATGGTCTTATTATGTGCAAACCCTATAAAATTGCCATGCCCTAGCTACAACATAGTTTTGATCTATGAAGAAGATGTATAAGGTTTCATAGCTTGTGAGCTTAGCCATGGATAATTTAAAATGTGTTCAACCTTCAATTCAGATTGCATGTGCTAAAGTGTGAAAACCAAAGAGAAATTGTAGTTTCAAGGTGTATGAGAAGTAGGGTTTTATCTATGTCCTAGGGTTTCATGAAATTTATCCAAGTCCAAAACCCTAGCCAAAATGTATTTTCTCATTACCTTTTTTGGGTCACTTATGTCCCCTTTATGCACATGTCTTATTTCCTTGCCCGGGTAGTTTAAGTTTGTATTCAGAGATTACATGACTAAGTGTTCACGTGTTCTCCTGATCTTGGTGACTAAGTTCTTAACATCCAACAAATTGGTAAATGATTATGTTTTCCTTTAGTCAGGTATTTGCCACATATCTGGTCAAGTCTTTAAAGGCTCAAAGATATCAGATGGACTGTTGATGTAGATTAGATTGGACGGTTGGCAGTGATTCTCCAGATATAACCTAGGGTAAAGAAAACATTCATCAAATTGGAGAAAGCTTTGTTTGCGTATTCGGTGAATAAGATGAGTTAAGTCAGGGGGTTATAAGGTATTCAACTAATCAACGAGGACCAAAAGATGAAGATAGGATCAATAGATAGCACTTATTTTCTTAATAAAAATTAGGTTTAAGAAAAGACTTGGTGATCCAGCGATTGCTTCAACCGCATGATCTCTGAACCAAGCATGGGTTAGTTAAATTGTTTAGTGACTTGGAGAATGCTTTGGTGACTGGATTGCCAGATCAAGCATGAGTTAAAGATGAAGGTTTGGAGATTGATTATGAGCCATGGATGCAGATAAGATCAGGTGGTGGTCTCTTATTCTTTGAATACAACCTCAGGTCAAGAAAATGTTATGAGATTACGTGAATGTCTTTATTCGCATGATCTCCAGATTAGACCTAGGTCAAATGAAAGGTTTAGTGACCACCTGAAGTCTTTAGTCATGTGTTCTCCAGACTAGGGATGAGTTAACATAAAGGTTTCAAAGATTCAATATGCTCTATTGATGTAGTCAAGATCTAACGTTTGGTGCTAGATCTCCAAATTAAACTTCAGGTTAAGAAAAGACTTAGTGACCATGTGAATGCTTCATTCATGTGATCTCTAGATGAGATCCAGGTTAAGTAAAAGGTTATGAGATCTAGTGATTGCCTCAGTCGTGTGTTCTCATAATGAAATGTCAGTTAAGGTTGAAGACTTTGAGACTCAGCGTGGACCATTGATAAGCACAAGATCAAATGGTGGTTGCTGATTCTCTTGATGAGACCCTAGTTAAGGCGAGGGTTTGATGATTCAAAGAATGCTTCAGTTGATGAATCTCATGATCAAACTAAGGTTAAGTAAAGTATTAAGAGATTATGCTAATTCCTTCGGTCGCTAGTTCACCAAATCTAGTAGGGTTAAGGGAAGCTTGTCGAGGTTAAGATAAAGACAACATAGTTCCAAGTTGATTGGATGGTGGTCATTTCATAGCAAGGGAAAAGTGCTCAAATTTTTTTTCTTGCGGTATTACGATAGTTGTCAATTTGGTCTCAAGGCCATGAGATGAAAATAGTGGGTTCGATTTCCAAGTTTGCTAATGTGCTCGGTCCTGATTGGTTGTTGGTAAGGTTGACATGGCTAAGTGTTTTAAAAGAGGTTAATTGACTATTTGTCGATTAACAAAAGCTACTTGATGTGCCAAGAAAAGAACAAAATTGATGGTCATGTTTTAAACTTGAGTGGTTAACTGTTACAATTGGGTTTTAAAATTTTTGAGTGTTTTTTCTGCAAAGTTGTGTTGGTAAACTAGAAGCGACAAGATTGAATCAGTTTTATTTTCCAAGGATGGTTGCAGGTAGAAGCTTGATAAGTGAGGTATTAGGCAGCTGTCTTGATCAGAGTTATTTTCCTAAAATGTCATACTAGTCAAATACAAAGGACTGCTATTTTTAGAAAAGTGGCTAAGAGTATTTTTGGGGGATCTTAAATAAGGAAGTTCGATAGGAAGAGGCTGATTGGGATATTTTGGCAACACCTGGCAGAATTAGAACTATTTTTGGAAACTGATGGAGAAGACTTGGCACTCAAATTAACCTACACTTTTGAAAACTACAATTGAGTGCAATCTTGGTGCACTTTGTGTCCTTTTTCTTATCCGTGTAATCTTTGTTTTGTTCCTAAGTGATCCATAGATTGATTGCAATCCTTATTCAATAAAAGGATTTCCAAGATCATTTAGAAGGACCATAACTTGAGCATTTGATTGACAAGTTCTGAGTCTAGGATACAGTAGACTTTATTAGGCCATTTTTTTATAAAATAGCAAGTATTACTGGTTTAGCTAATTTTTAGATGGTTTTCATTTTAAAGAATTGTGTATACATACAAATGATATAGCATATTTAAATAAAATCAAAAGTTCATATCTCTCATTGGTGTTCTCTTTCTTTGAATTATGAGTTTTTAGATTCATTGCATGGATTATCTCTATGTATGTGTTGATATTCTTTAGCATTGATCTAGAGATCAAATCAAATAGGCTTTAGATACAACACTAATTATTTGAAGTTTGCATAAGGACATCAGTAAGTAGTGTGAATTTAGGAGTCCTCCGATTAGTGTGAATTTTGTACCTAGCTGTAGACACAACACTTTAGTAAAACATTAGAGGTTAGCAAAAATTGAAATTTGCAAGTAATTGAAACTATGCTAACCAGGTGATTTACTGCCTTCTAGTTGGTGCAAGTATGATGTTCTTAGATTGGAATCAAGATCAGTGACAATGCAACACCTAAATGAAGGATTTGAATGCAAAGAATTGAAAAACTATATGAATGCAGATTTAATCTATATTTTTGTATTTTCTATGCAATAAGAATGAGAAACTATATGAATCTAAGCTAGAATGTATGAAATTGAGTTTGAATGCAGATTTAATCTAAGAAATGCTATGAATGAATCTAAAAATATATGATATGAAACTATGAATGCTCAAAACAATAAATGAAAATCTCAAAATAGCCTTGATTCACAAAAGATTGATTCTTCAGTCACAAATTTGCCAAAGTGAGGATGCAATTTCGAGGTCTGATAGCCAGCCAGACCTTTGTGAAGAGCTGAGCCTTGATTTTATAGAAATCCAAGGCTTTGAGGATGCAAGAGAAAAGCCATAAATCACTCTTGATAAACTCAGGTTGATCTTTGAGTTAACAAGAAACTAAGAATAAATAAACTCATAAAATCATGCAAAAGCAATTTTTATCTCAAAATAGAGCTTTCGTTCTCTTTTTCAACTCACCATCAGATGTTGATTTAAAGTTGTTTTAAAGTTGACTACTTTTCTGATCGTGCATGATTTAATTATGAATTAAATTTAAAAATAAAGTGATTTATTCTCAACTTAACTGATTTTTGAGATAAAATAATTGATTTATGGGTTAATCAATTATTAAATCAAACTTTTATTCAAAAACTATATTATTAAATTTGACAATTGACATGAATTAATTAAATAAGAATTTAATCAATTAGTCATAAGATTTTTGATTTATTGTCAAAATTAAATAATACAATTTAGGAATAAATATAATTAAATGTAATTAAATAATTAAGTGGCAGCATTAAATCTAATTAATTAAATATATAGAATATTCAATTAATCAAACTTTAGGATAAATAAGATTTATTACCAAATAATTATTAAATTAAAGATAATTAGGATAAATAGGAATATTGCTAGGAATATTCCCCGATGCAAAATTTAGGATAAAATCAATTAGGATTCGATAATGTACAAATGTGCCTTAGGTTAGGACTTTGATGTCGATTTCATTTGAATTTGAAGATGTACAACATTAATGAACCTATAGCCCATTTTTGGGGTATTACATTTTGCCCCTCTTTGAATCACTGTGCAAAGTGCAGTGGTTCAAATATAGTCTGTGTATGATAAAGATGTTTGAGATTGATTTGAAAGATTTGAAAGATTAATCGATTCCAAGATAGAAATCGATTGAAAGATTTAAAGAAAAGAGATACCGACCCAGGCCCAGAATGACTAGGAATTGTGATGATGCTAGCTATATCAACAATGAACCGATGACTATGAAAAAGTGCCAAAATGCTTGATTCTGAACCTTATGATTGTGAAGAAGTGAGTGATTGATTCCAGACTTGAATGTCCTTGTATGAATCATATTGGTATCACATCTTGAGCCCATCAGTTATGAAGAACCAAGGAAATAACACTAATGAACCGATGGTTACGAAAAGATGATACAGTTTACAAGATAGATTAGGATACCAGATTGATATGGATCTTGATGAATCTGATATGCCCCAAGCCATGATAGACTTTCCCCAAGCGACAAGTACTTTAGATGAGTCAGCAATTAGATGTGGTTGTTGTCTTGATTACTGAGGAAAGATTGATTACAGATTTAGACTTACAGACTTGAATGATGTGCAATACCATGCCCCCTTCGGGATTAAAATTGAAATCTAAAAAGAAAAGTCAGTGTTATAGTTTAGAAGCATGTTAATTCATTTGAGAAGTGGTTATACATGTTCGAGAATGTGTTCTGCATCATTTAGAGGTCCTGGAGACCAAGTTTGACTAGGTTAAACCATGATCAGTTGACCAAGTTAAAATTTTGATAGTTTGATGTAAGATAATCAGTTAAGTTGAATTTTGAATTTGTTTGATTATTGAAGGTCGATTATGCAAGTACTTAATAATATGAATGATCTCATATTTTGATTTTGATCTTGAAAAAAGATTTTACGTGCTATTTCATTGGAGGTTCTTCATGCAATGCTCAGTCCTTGTGTCATGTTTAGCATTTTTGGTTTTGAAGAATCATTTAAGTTATCAAGCAATTTGTGAGATCATGCAAAGTGCAAAATGAAATGCAAACCTAGGACCTAGGACCTAGTCACTGATCATGTGTCGATTTGTTGTCATCATTGAACTTTTAGGTAATCAGATAAATCAATACAATGCCCACTATTTATGAAACCATAGACATATGAATATCGATTTGTATGTGCAGGAATCAATACAACACCCACTACTTAGGCAACCATGGACATATGAATATTGATTTTATTTTCAGAATGTCAGATTAGATATAAGCACCAAGGTACAAACACTAGGATGACCTAAATATCATGTCCATTTTGATATAGAAATTTGTATAAGCATGAGAACATAAATGTTGTGATAAATTGAATACACCTTGCATTCAAACACATCAAATAATCAAGAGATCATTCTAAATCCAATGTGAATTACCTGTAGTGACCCTTTATCGTTCACATCCTTAGGCAAGATCGCGTTTCACAGTAGGAGAACTCACTCAATAAAAAATATAATAGTTAGACAAACCCCTTTGAATTTTCCAAGTATCAATGGTTGAGGTACTCATGGCCATCCAATTTGAGATAGAGGATCCTACAGACAGACACCATTCCAATCCAGAATTTCCAAAGTTGTTAGATTTTCACATACAAGAAGAAAACAAAGAAAAAATTATGCTCGCAGTCATCACTCTCTAAATCTTGTAAAGGACATCATCGAAGACCTCTAAGGGACACAATATGCAAAAATCTCAATGGGAATCAGTAAGCATACAAGGAGATACAAGCATGTAAAAAGCACAGATTATTTTTAGTTTTTGTTTGATTGCGCTGTTGTAGATGCAAAATCCTTTCTGAAGAGGAGACTAACTAATTGACTCAGATGAAGCTTCAAAGGACTCTGACTGGATATGACTTGTCTAAGATATAATGGAGGCCATATGATATGACATTGATTTCCCCCAAGTGTTAAGCATTGATAGGATACAGACGCTTGAGCTAATTGGTGTACAGACTAACTTTATTGAAAATTGGAAATGTAGAAACAAACCAGGAGATATGTACAAACTAAAGAAAGACTGAAAGCTGGGAAAGACCAAGATTGCACTGATAGATGTAACATTTTGAAACAAGTGGCACCTATTTTACTAGGTTTTCACCATCTTGGCAGAGATTCTATTTTTGCTACCAAGGTGCCTATTTCCAAGTTTTCACCAAGGCACTTTTTCATTTTTTTTCATTTTTTTGCTTTTTTCATTTTTAAATTTTTCATTTTTCGAATTTTTTTTTGATATTTTTGGTATTTTTTGATTTTTTTGTGAATCATCAAGGCACCTATTGCTAGGTTTTCACCAAGATGTTCATTTTTTCAAGAATTTTTCAGATTTTTATGATTTTTTTAGGACATTTTACCATAGACTGAATGTCTTAGGCATAGAATTTCTTCAAATGGAGAACGTTGATTGGTTCTTGGAGCTATTCTCCTTCAATCATTGAGAGAAGGTAGGCTCTAAAGCCAAAAGTAGCAATGATAACAAAGAGACCCAACCAGTTGGGTTCAAACTTCCCCTTGTGCTCTCTATGTGATTGATTTTTAGGATTTTCTCTCAAGGCTAGATCGCCAACCTGAAATTCTCTATGTCTGACTTTCTTGTTGTAGCCTCTAGACATTCTTTTTTGATATGCTCTGAGATGATCATACACTGCTTGTCTACGCTAATCTTTTCCATCCATTCATAACATTACTGAAAATATGAAATGCTTTCTAATCTAACGTGTAAACATCCATGAAACTTCATACACAATACACAAGTATTTTGGTATCGCAAAAACCCTTGTAAGAAGGTAAAAAATGTGGTGGGGATAACACCAACAAAGCTTCACTAACTATAGTAATAAATTTTTCTTGTTAAGGCTACAATATTTGATCACTTCTGATGATCATACCTTGTTAGGAGTAATAGTAGATACCTATAAGGGTCTACCTAGTTAGAGTATTT
Source organism: Chamaecyparis obtusa (assembly GCA_027943335.1). Classification (NCBI taxonomy): domain Eukaryota; kingdom Viridiplantae; phylum Streptophyta; class Pinopsida; order Cupressales; family Cupressaceae; genus Chamaecyparis; species Chamaecyparis obtusa. The sequence continues at coordinate 864,881 of BSBK01006578.1, forward strand.
AAGAAACATTATAAAGTGTGCACTCAATTAAGAGATTTATAAAAAGAATTGTTAGGTCTACTCTATTAAGAGATTTAAGTCTTCCACAATTGTTAGAAATTAATAGTAGATTTGACTTATATGTAGCAACTTAATTTTCCTGATTTTAGATCTGATAAGAACTTAGCTATTATCACCTTGTTGTGATATATTTATTCTCTGAACTCTACTCGATATCCTTCTGATGTGGTACTAATTCAATCCTTGAATGCTCTGTGAAAACTTTAACTTGACAACCCTTTTTGATCTTTAGATGTCTATGTAGGAGGCTACTTCATGTGTGGTACATGTAAAAATAACATCTTGATAGTTCTTATATGAAAATATTTTGACCTAATTAGTGTTATGGTATCATCTAGAAAACCTAAGATCTACGATCCAAATGAATAACCTAAAACATCATTACATTGGGATCATCAATAATTTAATGTTTACATCTGCATTTAATCTTCAGCTCAGTGTAAATTGTTTACCTTGTATTATCTGCTATTAATTTTTTTTATGTCTTTCCTGTATTTCTCGATATACACTACATTCATCACTTGGTAAATTATTGACTCTTGGTAAACCTGAATGCTCTATTATAACTCTACTCAGTGCTCGGTAATCATTTGTCTCGGTGTGAGTATTAGGTCAAGATTGTGTTTAGTTACTATGGTATTCTACCTTGTGCTCTTCTTGGTTACTATACTTAGTGTGTTGACCGACTAGCATGTTTTCTTTCTTTATTGACAATATGTGTGACACTAATAACAACATATAAACTAACATTCTCCCCCTTTGGCATTAGTAACAAAAATACATATGTATTTCCTTAATCAAAAAATTTCAAAAATTCAAAAACTGTAGACTTGAAAATTATAGACTCCCCCTGTCTATATGCCTCGGTAAGTATACAAACTATATACATATTTTACTTTTTGTAATTATACATAAATTCCTCCTTTTTGGTAATAATGCCAAAACTTGTATATACTTACATCTTATCAAAAATATTTTGATGGGTTTTATTCAAGTTGGCTAAGAGGTTTTCCCATCCTCTTTCAAACTTTCTAATGCAATCTCTTCTAGACCGACTTGTGTATGCATATTGAATATGTGATCTAATACTGATAGCTCAAGAGTGGCTACTAGATCTTTGGCTTTCCTGACATGCCTCTGCATCACCTTTATATGTGTTATCAACTCTTCTTGTAGCTCGGTTGTTTTATCCTTTATCTTGTATTCTTCTCCTCTTCTTAGCTCATTTCTTAACCCTTGAATGTGCTTGACTTTTGCATAGTGTGATTTGAATGCATATGGTTTTATTATTAAGCTTTATGCACTCTTCTATAGATCATCATCTAACTTCTTGATCTTCTCTTTTATTTATGTAGTAAATGACTCTATTGTGCAAAGCTTCTTCAAAGTTGTGAGTATCTGTTGAATGAGAGTTTCAATTTCATTTATGGTCTCAGATAACTTCACCTTGTGAATGGCCATGACTTGGCTAATTTTCTCTATTATTTTAAATTGAATTTTGGACTCTACTCTCTCTTCTATTTTCTTTTCAACATCAATATTAGAAGAATTGATGTGCTCGATAAGTGTTGTAGGTTGTTCCATGATGGGAGTTGCCTCATCAACATTGACATCAGGTACAACTTGCATTATGATCTCTCTCACATCCTCAAGCACCTATTTATGTTTACTCTCTTATCTTATCTTATTCTGAGATAATTTTTTGGTGCATAATTATCCATACCATCTGAGAGCTTCAAGGTCTAAGGTTCTTGAGTCAAATGAAGGTATCTCTATGACTTCATCCAGGGCGGCCGGACCTTTTCCATATTTATTTATTTTTTTCTTCTCTTGTTTACTAGATGTAGGGGATTTACCATAGGGAAGTAGATCCTTCAGCTCTAGATTTGAATTTGGTGGCTCGGTGGAGACACTTTCCTCCTTTTGTTTCCATTTTTCTATTCCCTCAGTTTGAGGTCCTTGGACTTCTGGCCTTGTACCTATTGTATAATTATCTACATTTGTTTCTATTTCATCTCCTTTGTCTTCTGCCTCTTTCGTTCCAGGCTTGGTGGGCTCCTTGTCTCCTTCTTCACCATTATCTTCTATGGTATCCATTTATTACTCAAGTTTTGGGTCCTCAGGTTTCTCTTATGTAGCAATATATATGGCATGTACCAAAATTGGTAAGTTACCTAGTATTTGTACTGTGGATGCCTCAGTAGTATTTTCTTCCTCTGTTATCTTTGTAGTAGCAATAGTAACATCTTCATATTATTTTGATTCATCATCTAGATAACCTTTAGTAATGTCTTCAACTAAAAATTCTTCATTCCTTGTAATCACTAACTTCTCAGGTGTATCCTCTTTCTCGATGTAGCCAGTAGGCTAAAAATCTTCTGCATATGTATCATCTTCTAGCTACTCGGTGTCTGATATATGAATGGAATATCCAAGTAACCTTTGTGTAGTAATATTTACATAATCAAAATGTACACCTTTGCCTTTTCCTTTGACAACTTTCTCAGGGATAACTGCAAGTGCATTTTTTTTTGCTTCCGCTTTGGACTTTAGAATTTTATTCCATTTCTCTTTACTCTTTTCATAAATTTCTTCAAGTTTTCCCTGTAGAATGTTCATTTCTCTTCATTTCATCAAATTTTTTTTGGCATATTGTTTCATCATATCATCAATCTCTGTTATTGATAAATTTGGCATTACCAAAATTAGTGATCTTTCCCTCATTTTCTTCTTAGTATGCAAGGCATAAGTCCATCTTGTTGATACCTTATCATATAATTCTTTGGGAATATAAGTTGCAAATTAAAATAGTAACCTTTTAAATTTAATCGCCATGTCGATAATTTCTTCTTCCAATTTATCCTGATCCTTTGTATACATATGTACATACCTATTTATTTTAGGGTGAGCAAGTCCTCCCTTTTCCTTTATTTTCTTTACGATTTCATCAATAGTCTAAGATTTATTTACAACTACATTGAATTTTCTAATGTCTTCCTCATATAAGTGTATGTCATATTTATTTCTTATTAACTTTCTCCTCTTCTTAGGCAGCTCGGTAGAGGCTTGAGTGACTCTCTTCTTCTGGTATGTCTTTGTCAGTGTTGGTCTTGTAATCTTTACAACTCCTCATTTCAAAGGTGGGGAAACACCTGTAGAGGATCTTTTTCTCTCTCGTGTGGGGGTTTTGGCCTGTTTCCTTTTATCTTTTGTTTCCTTCACTAGTTCTTGTATTTCTTTGTATAACTCAGTCTCTTCATCATGTTCACTATTATTGATCAGTAATTATTCCTCATTTGCCTCTTCAACTGACTACTATGATTCTTCTTCATCGAATTGTTTCTCCAAAGTGTCCATCATTTTCTTTTATTTTCTACCAACTTTTACTCTAACCATATCCATCTTAGTTTTTTGTTTTTTATTCTTCATGGGTTCTAAATCATGTTTCCTTCTTGTCTTTAGGCTTTTCCAAATGTGCCTTTATTGACCTAGATGCTCAGTCAATATAAAGTTCATATCCCATAGGTGGTAACCATGTAATCCTTGGTTCAACTGCCTTGATGAGAGTGGAGTCAGTGTCCACTAGAAAAAAAATATCATCCTTGTCCTTTTCGACTAACTATGCAGGTATCCTACTTGTCTTGTGCATTCTTGCTTTGAATTTCTTCAAATAATCATACATAATTGCTTCACAATTCTGCACTAAACTCTTTATGAAATCATCGATTTTCATGATAAATGGTTTTTTAACATCCCATTGAACATCTACTATTGAGGGAAATGAATTTTTCAAGTAGAGAAAGATACATACTAGTAATGATCCAAACTTGGAAGTGTTGGTCTTATCAACTTGAATTGTCCCTATGTTTTCTTCAAGTTTCCTCAACATCATCTCAGTAAGGTCTAGCTATAGAGCTTGTTAGGATTAAGAAATACAGAGAGGGTGGCTATATCAATATTACAATACTTTAAATCAAACATAAACCAATTGCAAATAAACCATATGAATGATGAAATGAAAAGAACATAAACACATAACACATAACTCATAACACCATTATTTATTTTCAAGGAAACCATGGCAAAGGGAAAACCCCAGTGGGGATGGTACCCACAACTATGCACTAAAATATAGAATCCCCATTAGGAGATCTAGCCCTGTTAGGAGATGAGTATTACATAGTAAATTTCCTTTTTAGAGGAATAGAAATCTTGTTAGGGGTATACAAAAACCCTATTAAAGGTATACTGAGCTTACATCTCTTACAATCAATAATTCATTAATAAAAGTGTTCTTGAAGAGTGAATAATACAAGCATTTGTTCTACTTTAATAGTTGCAGTTATAGCTCTGTTAATCTCTGATCTTGCATCTTCTATCAACCATTATTGATATCCCAAATTTTCATCCATATCTCATACATATCTTTCACACTTATCGCTTCCATAAAACACTCTTTACTTATATCTATTATGTCATCTAGTCACTCTCAAATACAATACAAAACATAATAAATATTTATAAAAATGATAAATGCTGAGTCTAAAATCTTAGATTACCAAAGCGTTAGCAATATACAATATTTATCTAACTTAGCATGTCTCCATTCCATCTAGCATTCCCTTAATCATTGTGACTACTCATATGCCTTGTTTCACTATTCCTCTATCTTTGCATGCCTTCATATTATTGTAACTTATTGATATCAATACAAAAATATGTGTGACCTTAACTAAAGGTCATACATATTGTTGGTGTTTGAAAAATCTTAGGCCACAAGGCTGCCAATATACCCTATACTTTTGGATTCATAAAGTAGATCATACTAAAGGATTGCTAAATGCTAACCAGGCATTCATTGAATTAACTCTACTATGGAGGATAAAATGGTCTTGTGAAGGGTATTACTAGTGATGGTATTGATATATAGAGATGCAGGAACTAGCCAAAACCCATCAAACATTGGACTCCACTGAATATTCTAGCCCTTGATCAGTGCCATTATCCATTGGGAAGACCTCACATACAAATGATGAGAACATGAACCAACTGTTGTCAAAGATTCATAGCCATAAATATAAACATTATAGCCCATCCACTACTTATAAGATCCTTTTGTAGACAAGCAAGACTGAATCTATGTCCCCTCTAAAGTATATTTCACCTGATCCTAGACCAAGAACTAAAGACAAGAACATATGCAAAGGGAACCCTATGCAATGGATCAGAAAATCCAAGATTCACAAGAATGACACCAAGGAGAGACTTGGAAGGATGAAAAACTTACATTAAGTATAATGAGTCATGTACATGATCAAAGTAAGATAGAGATCAAACCACTTCAATAACCTACAAAAGACTTTTAGAAATTCTATTTAGCTTACATGCAATGTGACAGAGCCTTCTATTTCCCACTGGAACCAAACAGAATGGAACCCTGAACAAGTCAAAATTTTGACAGTTTATACCACTAGCTACCATGGGAACCCAAAATGGGTTGCAACAAGCCATAGATAGCTAGGGTATAGCCTTCAGCAACCAGGTCAATAAACGGCCAAAAAACCATAAATTTTGGTACCCCTGGTCACTGCAGATCCAAATTTGAAAATAAACGGTCACCATGCATTTCACGGGTATCATGTTCCTTAATCATTTGCCCCTAGTCACACAATTGCGCAGTCACCAACCTAACTACCATAGAAAATGGGCTTCATTTTATGCCTGGTCACATGATCACATGGCACCCACCTCACCCTTGTGATCATGTGACCGCAGACTCCTAGCCGTGGTCGATAGTCAATCAGAAACCTTTGCAAAGTCTTTGGCCACCTCATAAATCCCTCAGTGAATGAAAACCAAGCAAGTCAACAACACGACACTATGGACCCACCTTGGAACTCTGTAACTGTGATGTTCGGCGATTAGTCACATGATCGCATAGCCTGGAGATGGGCTATGCAAACATGCGACAACCTACAAACTGTAACTGCCAACATAACCGCCACCGCTACCAGTTACCATGACACCCTTGTCACATGATCGCATGGCTGAGAGATGGCCCTTCACGATCATGTGAAAAGGCTAGAAGATCACCACATCACCACCCACTGGCCAATGGAACACTGCTACCTCAGCATTCAGAAGATGCCCCATCACCACCTGCCATCGGGCCCCAGGGACATGTGGCAAGGGGTCGCATGATCACATAGTCAAAAACTGGGCTATGAAATCATGCGACAGCCAACCCTAGGCTGCCCCATCACCACCTCAGACCACACCCTTTTTCACCAACAGGCCCAAAGCGACAGATGTCAACTAGTCGCATGGTCGCATGTCAAAAATTCCTGACATGCGATCATGCGACAACCATTAAGAACATGCCCCCTACCTCCCCTATGACACCGGGCCCACATCACGCTCACACAAGAAAATTTGATGGCCATCACAAAAGTGCTTAGGATAAACACCATGCATCTTCACCAAGTGAACAAGCCACATCCAGTGATCTTGTCTGAGCTTTAACCCCTTCAGGCAACATGAAGAACTGCGACCCACGTGGACAGGTGGCAAGCGGTCGCATGATCACATGTCAGAAAAGTCTAACATGTGGCCATGCGACAACTAATCAGGAAAAGCCTTTGAAGACCCGGGCCCACCATCCATCACACTTGCACGGTTAGAGAATGCCAACAAACAGGGCCGAAGTGCGGGGTCGAAAACATCCAAAGTTTTCACAATAGCGAGGGATCGAAAATACACAAAGTTTTCGGCACCAAAAGACAAGTGCACAAAAGCTGGAAGGCAAAGGTTGAAAATAATGAAGGTTTTCAGACAAACTGAAAACATCATGGATTTTGAAAAATACTGTGGGTTTTTGACACTGTGGCAAATTTTATAAACATTTTCCTATAGACCTTAGAATTTGAATATCTTTCTGGGTTTTACAATTCAGCACGTGTAATTTGGGCTGGAGCAAGGTGACACATTGAAGAGCACAGGGAAGGAGCACAAACCATGAAACATTTGTAGGGAGGAGGCCATTTTCAAAAGATTTTTGCTATGACAGAAAAATGGCCTAACAGTGGCTCTAGTTGGGGATGCATGTCTCTTGCAGGCATGGCAAGAATTCAGAATCACTGGGAGAGAAAACCAACCACTGGACAAAAATAGGGAACACAAAAAATGCAGGGAATAGGAAGGAAAAGCACACAACAGGAAAGGGAGAGATATTTACAGAGTGTACATTTTTTACAAAAACCTGCAGCAACAAACATGAGTTAATTCCTGCCTCTGTCAAAAATTTGATTTTCATTTCTTCCTTCATGAGGCACATCAGATATTTTATTTTCATTTGTCTCCATAGGCTTGTCAACATGTTCAACTAGCATATCAGGAAGAACAAAGTAGTTGTCTTCATAGTGCATGTAAAAAAAATTTGCGCTCTCTTCTCCTTGGTCACTATGAAGAAAAGATTTAGCATGCCAATGATTAGAACCACTATACTGAAACTGATTTTCATCTACTGACTCATGCATGGTATGAATTGGAAACACAAAGAACTCATATTCTATCTATAGAAAGGCCTCATCTAGACCCTGTCTTTGCATTTCCCCAGGTGCAACCCACTGGACCTCAAATGAATAGTCAGATTGATACCCACAGATGAAAAATGGGCATCCTGATTCAACTGAATTTGAGACCTCCACATGTTCTTCAAATAGAGGATTGATTACTCCATGCAATGCACCATGCTGAACATCATGATAGAAAATGGGCTGATAATCAAATTCTTCATCATATAAAGCATTAGAAAACACTTTAAAATCAGTACCCATCTCAACCTCATGGAGACTCACAGCACATGAAGCAAAATTAGAACCATATGAAGATTCACTGATATCACATTCAAACACCACTTCCTTTTCTTCATTCTCCTCACTGAAGGAGTGTTCACCTCCATCATTACTCCCTTCCTCCCATGCCTCATCTGATTCACATGAGGACACATCAGCATCACTGGCTTCATCATCCTCACCTGAATAGCCACTAAAATCATATTCAAACATTTCTGAATGAATGGAGGATCTTACACACCTTGACCCTGATTCGTGCTCACTACCACAATCTAAATACTCCTTTGACAAAGACTCATCAGAAGAAGTACCCTTAGCACTAGAAATGGATTGCTCTGGAATACAACATTCATTCCCCTTTTGCTGACGGTCTCTTTGCAACCTTTTCCATTCATCATCATCAACAAACTCCTCTAAAAACAACCACTTAAACTCAGTCAAAGAAGAAATACATTTTGGGGTTAGATTTAGATACCAATTAGATGTAACTCCCTTGAGGGATCTCCCAAAAAATATCATGCTAACCTCCTCATCCAAAATCTGATATTCTGTAATAAATCTATAGAATGCTAGGACATGTCTGACTGCTGAATCAAACTTACAATCAAAGGCAAGAATTAAACCCAAAAGCTCACTAGGAAAAGAGTGAGGGGACCCTAGAAGAACATAGTCTAAAGGCCTATCCAACCTGAGGAAACCAAGCAGCCTAAACTGGCTTCTCCCCTGGAAGTTTTGCAGCAGAAAACTTTGTTGACTGGGAGGAAAGGAAGATCTTGAGCTCACCATGGAACTCCATCAGACTTTGCAATGTAGAGTTGCTGCTAACCAATATAAAAATCCAAGTAACTCACTATTTATGAGAAGAAACACTGATCAAATAGAGACAAATTAGAGCTGCCACTCACAACTAGGTGAGAAAATTTTGCAAATGCTAATTTTGTCTATCTGACTCTTTCCAATGGCCACTAGAGATTATGATTTCCTTAATAAGATTTGTTGTTTCTCCCCAGTAGAGTCACCATCTTTTTGGTGTTTGAAAACTCTTATGCGACAAGGCTACCAATATATCCTCAGGTGGATTTTAGGAATGGTTAACTGCAAAATGTAATGAGGTCTTAGGGTAACTGGACCAACTATAGGGACTTAATATGCCCTCTTCTACTTCTGGCTCTGCAAAACTAAGGTGAGAGCACCTAATCCAGACAAAATTCAAAATCACTACACACCCTATACTTCTGGATTCATAAAGCATATCATAGTAAAGGATTACTAAATGCTAACTAGGCATTTATTGAATCAACTCTACTATGCAAGATAAAATGGTCTTGTGAAGGGTATTACTAGTGATGGTATTGATATATAGAGATGTAAGAAATAACCAAAACCCATCAAACATTGGACTCCACTGAATATACTAGCCCTTGATCAATGCCATTATCCATTGGGTAGACCTCACATACAAATGATGAGAACATGAACCAACTGTTGTCAAAGATTCATAGCCATAAATATAAACATTCCAGCCCATCCACTACTTATAAGATCCTTTTGTAGACAAGCAAGACTGAATCTATGTCCCCTCTAAAGTATATTTCACCTAATCCTAGACCAAGAACTAAAGATAAGAACATATGCAAAGGGAACCCTATGCAATGGATCAGAAAATCCAAGATTCACAAGAATGACACCAAGGAGAGACTTGGAAGCATGAAAAACTTACATTAAGTATAATGAGTCATGTACATGATCAAAGTAAGACAAAGATGAAACCACTTCAATAACCTGCAAAAGACTTCCAAAAATTCTATTTAGCTTACATGCAATGTGACAGAGCCTTCTATTTTCCACTGGAACCAAACAGAATGGAACCCTGAACAAGTCAAAATTTTGATAGTTTATACCACTAGCTACCATGGGAACCCAAAATAGTTTAAAACAAGCCACAGACAGCTAGGGTATAGCCTTCACCAACTAGGTCAAGAAATGGCTAGAAAACCATAAATTTTGGTACCCCTGGTCGCTACAGATCCAAATTTGAAAATAAACGGTCACCATGCATTTCGCAGGCATCATGTTCCTTAATCATTTGCCCCTAGTCACGCAATTGTGCAGTCACCAACCTAACTGCTACAAAAAACAAGCTTCATTTTATGCCTGGTCACATGATCACATGGTACCCAACCCACCCTTGCAATCATGCGACCACAGAATCCTAGTCATGGTTGACAGTTGGTCACAAACCTTTACAAAGTCCTCAGCCACCTCATAAATCCCTCCGCAAATGAAAATTGAGCAAGTCAGCAGCACGACACCGTGGACCCACCTTGGAACTCCACAACCATGACGTCCAGGGGTTAGTGACATGATCGCGTAGCCTGGAGATGGGCTATGTGAACATGTGACAACCTGCAAACTGTAACCGTGAAGATAACCACCACTGCTACCAGTCACCGTGACACCCTTGTCACATGATCGCATGGCTGAGAGATGGCCCCTTGTGATCATGTGACAAGGCCATAAGATCACCACATCACCAACCGTCAGCCAATGGAACACTGCCACCTCAGCATCGGGAAGACACCCCATCACCACCTGCCACCGATCCCCAAGGACACGTGGCAAGTGGTCGCATGATCACATAGCCAAAAAATGGGCTATGCAATCATCTGATAGCCAACCCCAAGCTGCCACATCACCACCTCAGACCACACACTTTTCTGCCAATGGGCCCAAAGTGACAGATGTCAACCATTCTCATGGTCGCATGTCAAAAATTCCTGACATGCGATCATGAGACAACCATTAAGAACATGCCCCCTGCCTCCCTTCTGACACCGGGCCCACATCACGCTCACACAAGAAAATCTGATGGCCATCACAAAACTGCTAAGGATAAATGCCTTGCATCTTCACCAAGCGAACAAGCAACACCCATAGATCTTGTCTGAGCTTTAACCCCTTCAGGCAACATGAAGAACTGGGACCCATGTGGATAGGTGGCAAGTGGTCACATGATCACATGTTAGAAAATTTTGACATGCGGCCATGCGACAACCAATCAGGAAAAGCCTTTGAAGACCCGGGCCCACCATCCATTGCACTTGCGCAGTTAGAGAATGTCAACAAATAGGGTAGAAGTGTGGGGTTGAAAACATCCAAAGTTTTCACAATAGTGAGGGATCGAAAACACACAAAATTTTTAGCACCAAAAGACAAGTGCACAAAAGCTGGAAGGCAAAGGTCGAAAACAATGAAGGTTTTCACACAAACCAAAAACATCATGGATTTTTAAAAATACTGTGGGTTTTCGACACTGTGGAAAATTTTAAAAACATTTTCCTACAGACCTTAGAATTTGAATATCTTTTTGGGTTTTACAATTCAGCACGTGCCAATTGGGCTGGAGCAAGGTGACACATTGAAGAGCACAGGGCAGGAGCACAAACCATGAAACATTTGCAGGGAGGAGGTCATTTTCAAAAGATTTTTTCTATGACATAAAAATGGCCTAACACATATCCCAAATTATCTTCCTCTAATTTTGCAAGCTATAATATATCATATATTACGTTTGGTGACCAAAATAGTACTACAGTATACTGTAACTTTGATTCTATACTTAGTCATTTTCATGACTGTCTCCAACACTTATTCTTACTCCATGCGATCACTATAACATGTGTGTTTCCATAAATTACAACCCTAAAGTGATTATCAATGTACTCAAAACATTACTTGCCAACAATCTCTTTGTTTGGCATTGATGGCAACACTTATCAAAAAATGAATAAGTATCCAAACAATAACTATAGTCTTTCTTCTTCTTTATACATAAAGATATTCTCTTTTTTTCTTTTTTACAATTTTCTTTTTCTTTTTCTCTTCTTCTCATATATTATTATATTTTTTATTTTTATTTTTATTTTTTATTTTTATTTTGTTTTCTATTCTTCTCATTTTTCTCTTCTCTTCTTCTCCCCCTTTGACATCAATGGAAAAGGTACTTACAAAACTACAAAATTTTAAAGGTCTAGGACTTAGTGCTTACTCACCAACTTTAGAATATCTTGGAAGGAGTCTTCCAAGGTCTTTACTTCATCATTTCATGTCTTAATTAGGAGCTCACTAACATGGATCAATCTATTCAATGCATAATATGTGGTCTCTACTACCTTCAACTAAGTGGGTATAGAGTTTATTGATTTCTCAATCTTTTCCATCTCTGTGAGATGAGATTCAAAAATTAATAGCTTATGAGTGATTAAACTCTTTAGCAAACCAAATCTTGCCACTACTCTCCCTTTCTCTATATCCAAGACATTTACTTTTTCCAAAGTCTTGGATGTCTTCTTATCCATTTTTAACATAGTTTGTGAAGAGTTCTCACAACTATCCATCATAGTATCCAATGAAACCCTGTCCTTGGCTATGATGTCTTCAATATTCGTTATGTGTCTAGTAGGATTGATGCAATAACTATAAAAATTTCTTCCTTGTGCCATACAACCGTTGGCCTTAATTGTGGTTGTTTTTATAATTCCAAAGTCCCAAGAGATGCACTAACAAACTTCCTTCAACTTCTTTTCTAGGTATCTCTTCTCAACCTTATCCTCTGCGATCTTCAACAGTGACTCAAAATGGTTGTCAAAGTTGTCTAGTGCTATGTTGAAGTTCTCTGCATCATCCTTTCCTTGAAATGTAAGAGGTGTAGGGAGTATTTTATTTACACTTTCTACTTCCATAGCAATCACATTAACCTTCTTATCGCCTTTTTCTTTTGACCTCTCTTTTTCCTTAGAAAATGCCATGAAGGATAATCTCATGAGTTCATCCTCATCCATACTTTTCACATCAGTGCTCACTGGTTTGGCCATACTTTCCAACAATAGGGTGGAGGAGATGTTAGGTTCTTGTTTGATCTCAAATCTTACCTCTTCTTCTATTTCTACTCCTATCTCTTCTTCATGTTCTTCCTCTTGTTGTTTTTCCTTCTCTTGTTATTTCTCTTCCTATTTTTCTTCTATTTGTTCTTTCTCTTTATATCCTTCCTCTTATACTATCATCACACTATCTTGAAATGGATGATTTACATCAAGTGAGGTGTCAAGTGATATAGGCACACCAAAAACAAAGAATTTTGGTTTCTTGTCAACTTCACTTCCTTTTATGCTCTTCTTAGCTGTCTTGGAACATTCTCCCATTCCCAAAGGTGTAGGATTGGTTGTTTTGGGAGGTGAAGTATTCTCAAGCATGTCACTCATAAGAATTTGATCCATTTCCTTTTGTGTGTCTTCAATTACCTCATCATATTTTCTTTCCATAATCTTTATAATTTTGGCCTTAGTTCTCAATAGAGGTTTGAGTTCCTTAATTATTCTCTCCCTTTGCTGTATGGAAACTAAAGGAAACATGTCTTGAATTTCTTTATTTCTTATTGTTTCATCCTTTGAATGTGCTAACTATTTTTGGATTTCCAAATTTCTATATAAGTCTTTAGGAATACTTCCTTAAATATCTAACAAATTCTTCTTGTAAGATAACATGTGCTCAATCACTATATCTTCAATCACTGATTGATTTTCAGAGTCATACCTCTCATAGTACCTATTTAGTGTCTTCAAATTTCCATCTTTTTCTTGGACTAACCACCAACATCTCCCTTTGGGATTCTGCCAATGTCTCCCTTTTCAATTTGTGACATGGTTTAATAGCCTCCTGTGTCTTTTATAAGTGTAGTGGTTGCATTGGGCATTAACAGGTTGATCTTTTGGTCCAACAGTAACTACTACTTGTAACAAGTGGTATCAGAGCTTGGTCATAGGTTTGAATCCCCTTAGGTGACGTTGAGGGGGGGATTGTTGGACTAACCTCCAAAGTCTCCATTCGAGATTCGTGACATGGTTTAATAGCCTCCCATGTCTTCTATAAGTCTAGTGGTTGTATCGAGCATTAACAAGTCGATCTTTTGGTGCAACGACAACTACTACTTGTAACACTTTTATTATTCTTTTCTACAATATTTTGATATCTAGTTTCTATAGGTTTTATGCCTTCTTCTATTATACTTTGTGTTCTTTCTTCTCTATCACCTTGTCCTCTTTTCTCTTTTCTTCTATCTCAACCTTTTGTTTCTTAGGGCTAATAGGCCTGTTTGATCTTGTAGATCTCCTAGGAGTGCTCACAAGTGCATCCTCTTGTGCTATCTTCTCAAGAGTGATTGATAATCAATTATATTAGAAGTAAGACTTGCTATTTTTTTGCTTCAGAAGGAGGAGGTTCTTTAATTTCCATGCTCGAAGATCCTTTTCTCATCTTTTTCTTTACCTCCTTTAGTTGTTCCTTTGTGATTCCATCCTTCACTACTATTTCATCTACCATTTTCTCTATTTTCCTCTTCCTTGTTCTTTTATCCTATTCTTCTCTAGCCTTTGCTAAATTTTCCAAGTTCCCCATATTTCTTCAGATGTATCTATCTCAGATGCTAGCACATATTCAATTTTCATTGTAAGAACCTCATAACTAACCTCATACCCCATAGGGTAGCACCATTTCTTCTTAGGCTCAACTACTTCAAAGCATACATAATCAGTTTCAACCATGAAATAGATTATGTCCTTGTATTTCTCAACTAAATCCTCCAGAATCCTATATCTCTCCTGTTAGCCAATTTTTCTGTACCTTTGAAGTTTATGAAAATTTTGCATTCATCTTGGAAAACTAGGTCTTTTTTCTTCTTAGGGTTTCGTAAAATTGTTATGCTTATGTCTAAAAACCCTACCCTTGATCTATTTTCATGTTACTTTTTCATGGCACTTAAGTCCTTTTTCTAGCACATGGTTTTTATTTCCTTTTGTTCTCCAGGTCTCGTAATGTTTAAGTGTTAACAAATTTCATCCAGTGATTAGGTGACTAAGGAATGTCATATGGTATTCACTGAATCTCTAAGTTCTTAGCAGTTAGTTGGTTTTATTCAGTAACCTAGCGAATGTGTTTTCTCCAGTTCTCATGATCCCTAGTGGTTTCCTTCAAACATTTAGTGACCCAGTGCAATAGTCTTCTCCCATTCTCTTGATTAAAATTTCAACTCCTATAATATCTGGCGATCAAGCGAGGACTGTTGATGTCAATCTTGATCAGTGGTGGTCTTTATATCTCATAATACACAATGCAGTTAATGATTCTTTGAATAATGAATCCTAGGTTAGCCTAACTAAGTCTTGAAATGGAAGAGAAGAAGGATTTATCCTTGTCACTTATGTCATTTTCCTAGTCCTTAGAACACTTATGCAATAGGGATCTTGCATAAGATTGGTTGAGTGTTGACTCCCATTTCTTACAGTTTTAAGAACTATCCACCTTCTTTGTCTACATAGTAGAGGCTATGTCAAAGAGAAGTTATCATAAATGCAGATTCATGTTTGAATTAGGTACACCCACCTGAGTGTGTGGAGCTTGAAGTGTAGAAGGTTTGTAGGCCTTGTCAATGCTAGTCTTTTCTTGTCATCTGATTTGTAGGAAGAAGTAGATTTGTGTCAATCAGATAAATATCCCATGTTTGGTTCTCATTTTCTCTTTTAGAATTAGAGTGTTAAAGAAAAATCAAAAACAAAATTGGAGACTCTACTGGGGAAGAAATAAATGACAACAAGTTTAAGATGATATTTTCTTGCTTTGCTGAATCATCCCAGAGTCTGGTTGTTTGTATAGAGTCAATGTTTTACAAAAAATGTTATATATTCTCACCAAGTGTGAGTGGAGACTCTGATATCTCTATTTGATTAGTGTGTTATTGTAATAAAAGTGTAATGTATCTGTGATCCTGGAAAATAGTTATACCCTGATGTGTTGTGTTTGCTAGTTTTAAAAGAAGGTTCACAGTTGAGATAAAATCTCTCAGCTGATTTAGAATTTGTCCTGTGTAAATAGGTGGTGACTCTACCAAGGTTTGAAAGGTTGAAGGAGACTTCATATCAGTATTTTGCAGTAGCAACAACATTTATAGGTAATCTTTTATCAAAGCAAAAATAGTCCCTAAATAGGTGAACAAGTCACTAAGAAAGGGGAAAATTAATCTAAAAGTTTAAGTCATATTTCTGGATAGAAGATTTAGTTGCTATAAAGAGTATCAGAAATATGTTATGGCTTAATGAAGTTAGTGGTTGCATGAAGTTGGATAAAGACATTTTCATGAGAACAAGCTGCATTATTTTGTTAGGATTTTAAAATGGAGTTTTTAGTTTTAGTGGATCAAGATGATGTTTCTAGATCTGAAAGTTATCATTCAGATTTAGAAAATTGTAATAGAGAACTTCATTTGATAAATCAAAGAATCTAGCATAATTGCATTATGATGTTAAGATGTGCAATAGGAGAAAGGAAAGAAGATTCAACACTTTCATACTACAAGAAATTTCTTGTAGCTTGTAGTGCAATTCCTGTGGGTCTTGATTTTCAAGAATCCTAATATGCTAAAATATTTTTAGAGCTTGGTATGCCTAAATCAGTTAGTTGGACTGCATCCCTTAGAGAGGAAGCACTTGAAAATGTTAAAGAATGGATAGATTCATTTTTAGTTGCTGAATCTAGTTGTGTTGAAGATGTTAAATATTTTGATGTTGATAGTGTTGATTATTATGCTGATAATGAAATCTGTGATGATCAAGCAATAGGAGATGAATTTACAGTTGACAGTGCTCCCCTTGAGTTTGTAGATTTTTCTTTTTCTCAGCATAATGTCAATGGTTCCTTGTTTTAGCATGATGATGTTTTGTGTGAACATGAAGAATATGATTGTAATACAGATGTAAGTTCCTACAATGTTTATTTTTCACAAGAAGATTCGAGACAAGAGATTTCAGCCCCTATTTCAGATGGGGAAGATGTTTGAAACATTAGCAATGAAACCAAAGAGATAGAATGTGAATTTCAGTGCTTACTAAGTAGGGAGAAAATTTTAGAACTCTTGGAGACTGAGTTTTAGAGGTATACTCCTAAGTTTGTTTGTAAAATCCCATGCCTGGTAGATATCAGTTTTGACAAAGATGATACAAGTGATGGCATGAAGTATGAAATATTTACTAAGTTTCCTTTTCCTATCTTTGAAGTGAATAATGTGCAAGATGATAGTATATATCTTTATAATGAATTTGATACTATTATGTTTGATGAATATGATAATGTGTGTACTAATGTGGATTCAGATTCTTAAGAGCCCAGTGTCAGTGGTTATTGTTTACATTTTGGTGCTGGAAAGTGTGAAAAATTTGAATGTGTTTTCTTAGATTTACAAATGATTAATGATTCAGTCACTGACAGTGGTTGTTCATTTTTAGAAGATGCTGATAAGATTTGTGATCAACAAGTTATTTCTAATTTGGTGCAATCAAATTTTTGTTTCGAGAAGTTCTACCTTAGTTTGCAAAGTGCTCACATAGAAATGGTTTATTATTTATTGCAAACTAATGATCAGTATGTTGATGTTTCCAGCCATGATGTTGAGTTGGAGTGTTTCCTTTTTTAGCATGGTAGTGATAATGAAGACTATGATGTTTGATGTCACAAAATGATTAGTACTCATGGCAGTTTGGTGGCTTTGTCCTATCAAATGGTGGTGAGTATGTTGATTATCTTTTGTGTGATATGCTGAAAATGGATCATATTATTTTTGAGAAGCTAGATGAAATATGTAATTTTAGTTTGCCTCTGCTGTATGGAGATGAAAATCATTTGTTTGATAGGGATAAAAATTGATTAAAGTTTTGGGGCTTTCAGCCTTTTTGTAAATATTGCAAGTCCTTGTGTAGTTGCTTTCCTTTAATTTTTCATGGCAGTTAAGTCCTTTTTCTAGAACATGGTTTTGATTTCCTTTTGTTCGCCGGGTCTCATAATGTTTAAGTGTTAACAAATTTCATCCAATGATCAGGCAACTAAGGAATGCAATATGGTATTTTCTAAATCTCTAAGTTCTTAGCAGTTAGTTGTTTTTATTCAACGACCTAGCGAATGTGTTGTCTCCAGTTCTCATGATCCCTAGTGGTTTCCTTCAAACATTTAGCGACCTAGTGCAACAGTCTTCTCCCATTCGCTTGATTAAAATGTTAAGTCCTATAATATCTGTGAGCAAGTGAGGATCATTGATGTAAATCTTGATCAACGGTGGTCTTTATATCTCATAATATACAATGCAGTTAATGATTCTTTGAAGAATGAATCCTAGGTTAGCCCGTCTGAGTCTTGAACTTGGAGAGAAGAAGGATTTATCCTTGTCACCTGTGCCATTTTCCTAGACCTTAGAACACTTATGAAATAGGGATCTTTCATAATATGGGTTGAGTGTTGACTCCCATTTCTTATAGTTCTAAGAACTATCCACCTTCTTTGTCTGCATAGTAGAGGTTATGTCAAAGAGAAGTTATTATAAATGTAGATTCATGTTTGACTTAGGTACACCTACTTGAGTGTGTGGAGCTCAAAGTGTAGAAGGTTTGTAGGACTTGTTAATGATAGTCTTTTCTTGTCCTCTAGTTTGTAGGAAGAAGTAGATTTGTGTCAATCAAATATATGATATGTTTGGTTCTCATTTACTCTTTTAGAATCAGAGTGTACAAGAAAAATCACAAACATCTCCTTCATTTTCCTTTGAAGAATCTTAGTCATTGCAAACAACTCACCATCTACCTAGTTTTTGTTGTCTCCGGTAGCTCTCTGATATTTGTATACTAGTAGGTACACTGTCCTTCCATGCTCTAGGGTGCATTCTAGGAAATTTATGCTCAATATGAATATACATGTGAACCAAATCTAAATGATTTTGACTTATCTTTCTTGATAATTCTCACATTCTACAAGAACTATTGTGCTAGGATCTCACATAGGTTGTATCTGGTGTTTTCCTTTACATTTTGTAAGCTATCATGATTACCCCTATAGATACAAAATTAGATCTTCCACTGTAATATAACTTGTATCCTAGTAGCATTGCTACCAGTCTCACATCTTGCTAAAATATATCATTTACAGTCATCGCTCACTTCTCCCATTTGGAATGTGTTAGGTTCTCAACTTGTTTCTTGATGTTTTTATCTTCCATAGGGAGGGCTTGAGTTTTGTATAATCTAGTTATCTCATGAATCAGATGGCTACATATCTTTACAGGCTACTCTCCTATCTAGATAAACTAATCATGGATTCTGCTTAGTATAATTTTGAACCTTTTAGTCTTGAAGAAATCATTTAGGGGGGTTAGCTTTATGATTGATCTCTCTTCTAAGTGTTTTAATTCTCCCTTCATTTTTCCATTAGATTATATCATCTCATCTATCTCCGTAAATATTTATGAATCCCCTACGGTCTCATTTTTACAATGAATGTAAGCCCTAATATCTTCTATGTGAAGGATGATGTATGGGGTTTGAAAAAATGCTCCTTCTAGATCATCCTCACAAGACTTAAATGGGTTCCTCTTAAGCTTATACCTTGGTCTATCAATAACATCATATATGATAGGTTCATCCATAGCTTCTTGATTGAGTATATGATCTAAATACCTTGAATATGCCAAATTCTGGAACTTCTGCTTTGATCGATCATGCAATGTGGTTACTAGGTGGCTAATGTGCTTCTTATCTCTACTCTCCTTGGTTGCTTCTTATCAAATGGTGAAGAAATTATATGCTTCAAGGTCTTTTATCCATCAGAAGATGAGTAAATTTATTTATCATAGTTAGCTCAACTTCGCACATTGTCTAGTCAAACATAAATCTCATGCTCATAGGTTATGAATCTCTAAGTGTTGTGATCATAGATGTAGACTCCATCATATCTGTATACACCCTATCTAAGATCACATGAGCATTCCACATAAACAAGAGATGGACATAATCTATTATCTACATCCAATTCTCCCCCTAAGGCCATGCTCAACCTTTTAGGTCGATGTAACAATGTTAACATCTTGCAAAGGCATAGTAGCATCTACTATCTTTCCCTGAACCAATGCCTTATTGAAATATTTTACCTTCCATATCTTCCCATCATCTTCATTTGTTGGTTTATTTAAATGATTCTTGAATTAATCTATGTATTCACTAATAATTTTACCACTATCACCAATGTTCTTCATTATAACCATAGGTGGTGGTCCTCTTCTATTCTCAATTCCATTATACTTGAAAAAATTTCCATGTGTCCTAAGTTGTGACATTTGAAACATTTAGGTGATCATTTGTCCTAATTAACCTACAGCTTACAATACCTTGCAGTATGCCCAAGGTTATTGCATTTGTAGCATGTGATATTTTCTATTGATTCTTCTCTGATGCAATCTTGTCTTCTTCTTGACTAATTAGGTTTTGTACATTCTACTTTCTTATGTCCATATGCATAATAGTTATAAAAATAACTAGTAAAGGGTTTGTAAGGACCCTTCCCCTTGTAATCTCTTTTCATGTGTCCAAGTTTGTTGCATACAAATCATCTACCTATGAAAGGTCTGATCTGATCTTTAGGTTTTTTAGAAGTGGATCTATCTTTAGTCTTCACTTCATGTGATTCTTCATGAGTTTTAGAACATTCTCCTTCATTGTATCCAATTCTAGTCATGTCTCCTTTAGGTTTCTGTCTCTATCTTTGTTCATCAATTTTATCACTGCTCATGTGTAACTTCACAATGTGTAACTTGGATTGAGTGAGTTCACCTTTAATGATCTAATTGTACTTCTCCAATTCTAAAAATTTATCCTTGTAGTGATCAAGTTCTATCTGTATCTCTCCTATCTGTATGTTCTCTTCTTTTAGAGTCTCTTCAACTTTGTGTCTTGCATCCTTTTCATGTTGAATCTCTTTAATCATTAGAAGATTAATTTGTTCTTTTTCTTTCTCCATCTTCTTTACTTAGTCTGATGTATCATTGTCTGGATCCTCCTTGATCTTTTCCATAAGGTCTTGTCTCTGACATCTTGAAAGTTAAATCTATTCCTTTAGTTTCTTGACAAAACCTTCTGCTCTTTTTAATTTAAATTTCAAATCACCATTCTCAGCTTTTTCTTTGTCTAGGTCATCAAGTGTTACCTCAAAGTTCTCTTTTAAGCTTTCTAAATCCATTTTGATCTCCCTTAAGTTGTTAGACTTTCTCTCTAAGGGCCAATAGCTCTGATACCAATTGTTAGGATTAAGTAATATTGAGAGGGGGGTGAATCAATATTACACAACTTTAAATCAAACTTAAACCAATTGCAAATTGTATGCAAATTAGATGTCTAACTACTTTAAATGATAAATTAACTATTCTAAGATTAACAAATCAAACTAATTAGCAAACAACAATGAAGAATACGCCAAAAATGAAGCTAAAATAAGGTTTTACCTTCACCTACAATGTAGCTTGTCTCCATTGCCCTCCTAGCCTTAATTTCTTGAGGATGTTGAGCTCTCAAATTTCCAAATAAAGCCTCTTACCCAAGATGATACCAAAGTGTGGAGATTGATGATGAATGTATGCAAAACTAAGACTTAATTATGCAAATGTGGTGAACGAAGTGCAAGTGATTATGAAAATGGCTTGATTATGCCTGAATGCTCATGAAATTCTCTTGTAATGCTTGATTGCTTGATGGTTTGAATGCTTGAGTGCTTGATTTCCTATTCCCTATTAGCTCACAAAGGGGAAATGAGTCTCCTTTTATAGAATTTTAGAGGATCTAAGCCTAGGTGGCACAATCCTATGGTGGAGAATGAAAGGTGGAAGATCCTAGGGCTAGGATTGACTTGGTTGAAGGATTTTGAGAGAAAGGGGGATGTAGTTGGAATGTGAGAGGAAGAATAGGGATGATGTTCCTCTCACATTGACATGGAGGAGAACAAGGTGGAAGGGAAAGAAACATGTCAAGTGTCTCACAAAGATCAAAGAGAGGAAGAGGCAAGGCCTTTTTCCTCATGAGGATTCTTGGCACAAGTGTCCCATGAGTCACCTTTGACCCTTAGAGGTGGCTTGAGAAGCCCCTTAGGAATAGGGAATGTCTCTTGACTTGGTTTAAGAGAGGACATGTAGTCACGAGACCAAGTCCTATGAGGCCACATAGCCTTTGAGAATAGGACGTGTGGGTGAGGATAATCACCAATAAATAATTAATAATAATTATTTATTTTAGCCAAAGTGATGTGTTAGGTGACTAGGTAAGTGAGGTAGACTAGGGGACTTAGTCATATTTAGGTGATTGTATATTTAATTAAATCACTTTAATAAGACTAATTAGAAGACTTAAGGTAGAGGAATAGACTATAGTGAATTTACTAAATAAATTGAATAATCTATTTAATAAATAGAGGAAATAATTATTAATTAAATAATAAATATTTAATTAATTTATCAAGTCAATATCAATTAAATAATAAATATTTAATTAATTAATGAAGCCATTTTTAAGTGTATACACTTTGTCCCTCTTTGAAATAATGTGCATGTCACATTGTTTCCAAGAAAATTTCATGCATTTTTGCCCCTACCCTAGACAATGTCCAGACGACCTATGCATGCCCCCTCGAGAGATTGATTGACAAAAAAGATTATTTTAATTGATTGTTTGTGTTTTTTTTTTTAATAGTTTTTGTCGAGTTGGATAATCAGTCTCACAAAAGAAATAGTAGAAAAGATGGATGAAAACGGGGTGAAATGGAAGAAAAATGGGAGTTAGGGTCCACACACCAAGCACATCGAGTCCACAGGCTATAAATAGGGCAAAGGGGTCCACAATAGGCTCATTGTGTACACTTGTCATTTGGAGATCAGAGCTTGAGAGAGAGAAGAGAAGAGCTACTAGGATGTCATTCCCACTGTTAGATCATCACTTCAAGAGGGCCAGATGATTCCAAAGACCACTTGATTTGGGAGAGTTGGTAGGTGACTCGATCCTATTTGTCAATTTGATGATTTTGAATGCTTTCCAGTAGAATTTTAGCATGCTTAGGTTAGTTTTAAGCATACATTTAGTTTAGAAATTTTTTTGTTCTTCGTCGGTGAACAAATGCACAGTTTTAGCGCATGAATGCACAACAATTCGTGGCATTTGCATAGCAAACTTGTCTTTCTATGCATACATGTCATAGAACTATGCATGTGTGTAGAAATTTATGCTAGGATGCACAAATGTGCAATAAATGTGTGCATATATAGTTTCTACACCTTTGTCAAGAAAACCTGTGTGAATGATATTGAAAACTATGCAAATGTCAAAAACTATGCAAATGCCAGGGGATTCTATGCAATTGTTGGACAAAACTGCACAAGTGTTGAAACATGCACAAATATTTAGGGAAATTGCGCATGCATTTTTCAGTGTTGCACATTTGTTTAGTTGATAGAATTTGGTCAAATTAGCAAGTCAATTAGGTCAAACTAGATGTCGATAAGCTGATTTAATCTTTCAAAGGTTGAATTTGATCGATTCGGTCAAGATAGGAAACACCGTAGCATGGTCGCTAGTTAACCAGTCTTGATGTTAGATAATTGATAAAATCATCTATTAAAACATGTGATAAACATGTTTGTATTTGATATGATAGGATAGCTAGATTGATAGATCAATTTATCAAAATTTGATAGCTTGATATTGTTGACTTTAATAAGAGGATATTACCGATGTTCTGATGTCATGGGAGAGATATCCCATCACATAGAACTTGAGACTGACATTGTTAGAGACTGATAGATTTTTGATTGGAGTGACTAACTCTATCATGTTATCTACATGCTTGAGATTCGGGTGAATTTAAGCATGATGACTGCGTTAGCAGAGTGATGGCACTCAGAGATGAGTCCCTTTCATCTCCTGATAGGAGAGATGACAGTGACACTTGAGGATGTATATCACATCCTCTGACTTCCCATCATAGGCGATCTAGTGCACTATGATCAGCACGATGGAGTGATGGAGTGTAAAGAAGTTTTTGGTGATGATGATATTGATGAGGGAGAGATTAGCTAGGATATGGTTGATTTGTATGAGCCTCTACTAGTGGTTTTAGTAGGAGCGATTGGGGGATTTGTATGCCCTGATTGTAGATCACATGGGTTTGCAGTTGGTTGGGGCTGCACATTGTAGCGGATGATGGATGATGGGACCCAATTTTCTTGGGGTGTATGTTTGTTAGCCCATTTATACCATGATCTTCAACAAGTGGTGTACCATAGGGGTGCTTCATTATTAGCAGGCATCACATTTCTCCATGTATGGGCATTGGAGCATATTGCAGTTACACAGCTAGTGGCGATCAGATTTTGCGGTGTAGGACAACTGTATATTCATTTGTATTCATTAGTTTTATCTCAGGCAAAACTAGGACATTTAGAGTTCTGGCGGTACACTTTTGACATGCTAGATATAGTCACATAGATACCTTACCTAGGGTGTGAACCCTGGGATGATGAGAGATAGCTCAATTTTTATTTTGAGTCACGATGGTTGATAGGGCAGACACCCTATATCATTGATAGACAACTAGTCAGCTGGGTTTTGTGACAGTTTGGTAGGATCCAGGGCATGCTGTAGGGAGTCATAGAGTTTGCATGTACACATCAGGAGAGAAGTGAATGGGGGCCCATGGTCTCATTTGACATAGCTAGATAGGAGTTTCTTGATATGCTATTTCAAGCATGGATGATGAGACAAGGGGTCATGGACCCAGGGATGATGGTTGACCTAGAGTATTATCTTAGAGATTTTCTAGTACCACTCTTGATTGATCCAGTGGTGAGGCCACCAAAGAGAGATCTGGCAAAGAGACACCAAGGTCAAGATAGGAGAGGTCGAGGGAGAGGAGGTGAAGGTGATGGAGGAGATGGTGATGGAGGAGATGGAGGAGATGAAAGGAGAGGAGATGGAGGAGATAAAGGGAGAGGAGATAGAGTTGGACCTTAGATGAGAGGTGGCGGTGTGAGACAGAGGGGTTTGATGCCACCTCCAACTAGACAGGGATGGAGATAGCCTCCAACACAACCAGCAGTAGGAGCTCCAGCACAGGTACCAGCAGTATAGGTGGGTAAAAGCACAAAGCTGTGTCACGTTTTAGGACAACGTATCAGCACAGCTAAATTTGAGTATTTCTAACTAAAATTATTTTTTCTCAAACATATGGTCTAGCTAGATTCATTCTAGCTAAGTTAGATAAGTTCTTCACCTTTTCCAATTGGAAATATCTATTAAATGCATGTTTTATAACAATTACTAAAGAAATAAAATTATTTCAGAAAAGCGACGTTTCAATAACTCTTACTCTTTTTAATGATATTTTTTTACAAATATAAAAATACCCTTTTTTAGAGCACAGAGTCAAGATTATCATCATATAATTTTTATAGTATTTTAATTAGATCTAATATATTATAATTTCAAAATACTACAAGTAGGTATTTTAACATTCAAGAACAAGATGCTTCAAAAATAGAAAAAAATAGTAAAGCTTATCAAAAAAATTGAAAATTTATATTTAACACTAGCAGAGAGAGTTATCTTCAAAAGTGTGTAATTTATTTTTTGAATGGTGTAGATTTGATAGGGGAAATTTGACGCGAGATGAAAACTGTCGATTTCAAGTATGTTCGACTTTGAGTAGTTATAACAGAGAAAATATACATTGAAAACTAATTTTTCTTCTTTTTTGCACTAGCTATACATTTTATCTATGACATATTTTGAAATCAAAGAAAAAAGAGATTATTTGCATATACTTTTTTGGTGCGGACAAGACCCTCGTTTTTCAGTATTTTTCAACAAGTAAAAAATGGACTTAAAATTTTTTAAAACCATGTGAATTCTTGTTAAAAAAAAATTAAAAAAATTATAGCCATAAACTTCATCCACTTTTACACATTTCATTAGTTTACATCATCTCCAAATTTTAAACATAAATGCCATTTTTATGTCATTAAATTTAAAATTTTTGTGTGTTGTTGACCTTTTCCTTTATAAAAGTGTGACATAGCTTTGTACTTTTACCTAGGTACAGATACTAGCTACCCCAGTATAGGAACCAGTAGTACAAGTATAGGTGCCGATACGGGTAGGACAGGGACAGGATGAGGTAGATGTTTTATTAGCCTAGGTTGGATTGGTATAGGATGGACAGGTCCATGATGATATATAAGATGATAAGATGCTTAATATAGTAGGGCATGATCCACAGATGCTAGATGTGGATGCTCAAGAGGAGCTAGTAGGGATGGATATTAGGGGATAGGATCCCTATTTACAAAGAGATGCAGTGGAGGAGGACCCAGACATTGATGCATTGCTAGTTCAACTAGCCATGACATAGGGGCAGGTAGACCATTTCCCTAGATTGGAGAGATGGATAGAGAAGATGGAGAGAGAGATGGGAGACCTTAGGCATGAGTGAGATGTTGTGATAGAGAGACTCAGAGAGTCAAAGATGTTACTGGATGAGTTGCAGTGGATAGAGGATTTGGTTCCTCACAGAGACAGTCTGAGAGCTATGATACAGGTTGGGAAGGAGATATCCTACTGGCGAGAGGCCTATAGATAGGTAGTTCCTAGAGATCAGTAGATTGGGAGCTTCAGAGAGAGCTTAGTTGCCATTAGGACAATAGTATATGATAGATAGGTATTGTCTAGTAGTGTTGGTGTATCATCACACCCTCTGAGAGCACCCACAAGTTCAAGGGATCAGGCTGGAGCCTCAGGATCAGGTGGTTCAATAGCACAAGGTCTCATTGCATCATGCAGGCAATGATAGATAGAGTCTGGAGGTAGTGGATCATAGATGTTGGACATCATTGTATATACTCTTCTTATATCAGTGCATCATTGTATCATTGTATCATTATATTATTGACTTTATAGACATTACTTTGGACACATTGTTATATTTGATATATCATTGGACATTTGGACATTTTGTTGTGTTTTATGGACTTTATATGATGGAATCTCCATATATGATGATGTAGTTTGATCATGATTTATTGTGATGATTTTATATTCATGTCCATACTAACATATGTAGGATGTGATGATTTACTTTAATATGCATAGAATGTATGTCCTAGAATGCAAAATGATTTATTTTCTATGTGATACATAATGGGTAATGATCCAACATATGATGTTGATGTAAATGCATGTCCTAAATGATTTTACTCTATGCAATGCTATGTGGTTACTAATGAAATGATGTAAAGAACAATGTAGATAATGGGTAATGAATGGATAATAAATGAATGATAATAAATGCATGTAATAGATAATAAATGATAATATAATACATGTAATGGATAATAAATGATGGTGTAAAATGCATATAATATATAATGAATGATGATATAATGCAGATGATATGTAATGAATGAAAATGTTCTTAAGATGACTAAAATTTAACAAATTACATCATAATAAAAAGATAATGAGATTTTATGATAACTATAACAAAACAACACGTGAAATATGCATGTCAACATAGATGGGTAATATACAAATGAACATACCTAATGAAGATAATGCATGGCCTAAATGAATTGATTAAATGTTGTAATATGCGACGTGAAAACTTAATGTTTTTGTTGTCCAAATGTCCTCAACTTAAATAATAATGTATTTGACACAAGAAGAATGGACTAGGAGAATAGACGACCTAACAGGAAAGATAACCTACAAATCCCTATAAAAGGAACACTGATATGCAAGTCGTGAACTATTTAAATGTAATGCAAAATGAAATATGAAATGAGTATATCTCCACAACTTCATGTAACATCTTAGAACTTCATAATAACTGGAATTTGATTTTCATCATTGAGCTTATTATGTTGCAAGAAAATGCAAGCATCATGGTATAATTTAACCAGGATGACCTGAGCGCTTCTTGCATGGAGTTTAATATTGCAAACTTGACAAGCATCTAGGTATAATTGAACTGAGATGACCTGAGTTTCATTTTCATAATAGACAAGGAATATCACCCCCTCCACCAGGGAACAAATATTTGGAGTTGAGGTATGTGTTAGCATATCACCATGAATAGAATTTGTAGAACATGATTTGTATGTTGTCAATACTATTAAATTGATGAAGTCACTTATGCACAGACACCCCAATTATTTGTTCCTTCGATTTCATCAGAAAATACCCCACAAATAGAAATCAAAATAAAATACCATGCCCCATCTTGGCTATTCTAATCAATGACATATGGGAGTTTCAAACTCATGTCAAAGATATCCTAGAATAGCATAGGAAACATGATAATAATGAAATCCAAATATGAATGCATAATCTACAACAAACCATTCTAACATGTCTAACATGAATATACATTTCTTTTTCCAAAAGATAGTGTAAGGTACATTGATTAGTTCAATTGATGATGTATAGTCAAGAATGATAGATAAATGATCATGTTCCAAAAGAAAGATCATGGATTGCAATTCATCATGAAGATACCATTGTGGAAGAATGTTTGATTGTGTTTGCTTGTTTGGTGAAAATACTCCATTCTGTCCTCTAAGAGTCATGACTATCATAGATCCACTTCCTGAACTATGTCGAGGACATGCCCCCAGCTAGGTGATGGACTAATTTATTATGGATAAAGTAGGATGCAACAAGACTAGGATGAAGACCAAGAAAAAATATCAAGCTATGATGGGATTTTATTATGGGTAGATACAATGGATGGTGTATGAATTGGCCATTTTATTATGATATATACATGGTGGGAATAGGGACTGACTAGCTATTTTATTGTGGATATATACAATGAATGGAAATACTAGAAGAATCCTAAGAGATATATGACCTAACTTGATACACATGGCACTTGTTGCTAGGTTTTCACTACATGCTTTTATTGCAATTTTTTGTTGATTTTTTAAATTTTTTTTTATTTTTTTATTTTTTTTATTTACAAAATATATACATAGCCATTGCATTGGGATTTCAATGATAGAACTTCTTGAGGTGTATGCTATTAAGAGGTTCATCCAAAGGATCTCCCTCAGGTGTGGACAATTGATAAGCCCCAGAACCATAAAATGCTGTAATGATAAAAGGACCTAACCAATTGGGTTCAAACTTGCCCTTCTTCTCATGATGTTGTTGATTCTTTGGATTTTCTCGAAGGACTAAATCACCCATCTGAAAGTCTCTGATTTTCACCTTTCTATTACACTGACAAGACATACACTACTGATAGACTTTCAAATGATCATAAGCTCTCTGAAGGTGTTCATTTAGTATTTCTAGTTCAGTCAGCCATGCAACTCTATACTCTTGATTAGGAATCAAATCTTTGAGAGTGACACGAAGTGAAGGCAACTTGACCTCGAGGGGCAGGACTACTTCGGATCCATAGACAAGGGAATATGGGGTGGCTCTACTGGGAGTACAGATGGAAGTGTGGTAAGCCCATAAGGCTGTATTCAATTTGATATGCCAGTCACGACTAGAGTCATTGACAGTCTTTTGTAGGATTTTAACAATTATTTTGTTTGATGCCTTAGCTTGGCCATTTCCTTAGGGATAGTATATGGAGGAATAGTTATGGGTGATATGGAATTTTGTGCATAGTTCATCCATATCCTAATTTTTGAACTATTTCCCATGATCAGTAATGAGATACATAGGTTTACCATTTTGGCAAATGACATAATTTAAGATAAACATGGATATTTGTTTCCCTGTGGTGGTAATCAATGGAACGGCCTCAATCTATTTAGTAAAATACTCTATTGCAGTGATAATCTATTTGTGACCATTGGAAGAGGGAGGGTTGATAGCACCCACAAGGTCGAGTCCCCATCGACTGAATGGAAAAGTAGTTGTAAAAGGATGTAATTCTTGTGCTGGCACATGAATAAGGTTTCCATGTATCTGACATTTATTGCACACCCTAGCAAAATGAAAGGAATCTATTTCCATGGTAGGCCAATAATAACCCATATGTAGGAGTTTCTTAGCCAAAGAAGGACCACTCGAATGTGTCCCACAAATACCCTCATCTACGTCTCACAAGGCAGTGTGAGCTTCATCATGCTCAAGACATCATAGGAGAGTACTCTCAAGACCTCACCGATAAAGGGTGTCAGATATTAGGACATAGCGGGAGGCTTGGCAGAGAAAAGTTCATTTTTGATTTCAGGATAGGTCAGGGGGTAGGATGTCATTTTTTAGATAAGAATAGATTTTTCCATAAATTGGGGAGCCATGTCCAATTAGATGACATATAATACTCATATCAGGGTCATCATATGCCAGACAAGTCAGGGATTCCACCAAGAATTGAAAATGGGCCTTGGTATCCTCTGTATCAAACAAAGAAGCAATCATTGCCATTGCATCAACAACCTTGTTATCATGCCAAGGAATTTTCTCAAAAGTGATGACTAAGAAATATTGTTTGAAGTCATCAACCATACGTTTATATGGTAATAACTTATCATCTTTAGTCTGATAATCATCATTAACTTGGTTTATAATCAACTGAGAATCCCCGTAAACATTCATTTCAACTACTTTCCATTGTAAAGCCATCTTTAGCCCAATTAGAAAAGCTTCATATTCTGCTACATTATTTGTGCAAGGAAAGAGCAGCTTGTAAGATTTCAGAATTGTGTATCCTTGTGGCATGACAAAGAGAATACTAGCTCCTGAACCTTGCTGAGTACATGATCCATCAAAGTATAGTTTCCATGCAAAGATCTTAATTGACTAATGTTAGTGGGGGAATCCATCTCCATTATTGCTTTAACTTTTTCTAGATCTACCTTGATTCCTTTGGCTAAGACAATGTACCCTAACAATTTATCTAATGTGACTCCGAATGCACATTGAGTTGAATCTGATACTTTTCCATCTAGGTGAATATTCTATCCAACACTCTCAAATGACTAGCTCTATCTTTGGATTTTGCTAAGATGTCATCAACATAATCTTCCATAATGGTATGCATCATGTCATGAAAGATTGTGGTCATAGCTCTTTGGTAAGTTTCTCCAGCATTTTTGAGGCCAAATGGCATCACATTCTAGCAGTATGTACCACATGGACAAGTAAAAGTAGTCTTTTCCTAGTCTTTCAGTGCAATCTTGATCTAGTTATAGCCATAAAAACCATCCATTAATAATAAAATTTCATGCCCAGCTGTCAAATCAACAATAATGTCAATATTTGGCAGAGGAAAGTCATTCTTTGGACAAGCTTTATTAAGATCTCGAAAATCAATACAAATCCAGATAGAATTGTCTGGTTTTGAGATAGGGATGATATTTGAAATCCATTCAGCATAATCAATAGCACGAATGAATTCAACATCTAAGAGCTTCTTCAATTCTACTTTAACCATTAGTGCAATGTGCGGGTGCATCTTGCGAAGCTTCTACTTAACTGGTTTTACACTTGGTGTAATAGATAAATGATGCATAATGAGATTTGGGTCTAGCCTAGGCATATCAGCATAGGACCAAGCAAAGTTGACTTGCCGTTCTTTGAAATTTTTTGCAAAAGCTTCTTTCTCTGATTCTGTCAAGGATGCTGCTAGTTTGAGGATGCGCGGAGACTCCTATGTTACAATGTTAAGAGGTACTGTTGGTTCAATAATGATAGAAGATTTCTCTCGATATAGATAATTAGGAAGAGTGTCAATCCTTCCATCATCAGGCACCTCAGAGAGGTTTTAACCATCAGACGCATCTTTTCTTTTTATTATTTTTGGATTCAATATTGCCACTGAGTGGTTTTCACCATTAGATTTGTTGATTATTTTTATATTTTTATGACTGAAAGGATTGACACTCTCTCCAAAGTAGGGCATGTCATTGAGTTCTATCAAAAATCCTGACTTGTGATCCCCTGGTGGTAAATGATCCATGATCCCAAGATAGTCAATGATGGTGTCATCATTATGAAAGCCAAGTTCTGGATGATCAGGAGAATCCCAATTGATAAGTTTGGGATGTACAAGGGGCATTGGATCATAAGGATCAGTTTCAAAGGTAGAGATGGTATTGATGGAAAATTTTTCAAGGTTTATGATGGTATCAGTGAGGTCTATTTCCATACTCACATCTGATTCATCTATCGCAAGATAAATGTCACTTTCCTCACAATTGACAAAAGTAGTATCACGTGGAACTAACCCAAGTGAGTCAGTCCTTGAAATCTCTCCCTCATGGTAAGTGTTACTATAGTGATGGACAACATCAAATCCTATCTCTTTAGTAAAATCAGATAATGAATCCCATTCATAATCATTTGAGTCAGAATCATCATTATCCCCAAGTCTATCAATGATTCTTTGTGCTATCCTTTGTTTCTCTGGATCTACATACATACCATGTTTTTGAAATTGCAAGGTAGGAGCTTTAGATGTCTCATGAGAAGGTGTGATCTTGGCTTTTCCTTTTGGTTCTTTTGGTCCTTCACCTTTATACCCTAATCCTATGGTATCTCTTTGATAATTTGGATTTTGTAAAATTGGTTTTATAACACCTTCTCTTTGTAACCCTATAGGTCTAACACCTTGGTATCCCATCTTTTGTAGCAAAGTATACCCTTTACCATAGACATCAGGTGATATATATTCATGTTTGATATCCTCTTCATTCTTCTATGACTTAATAAAATGATTTTCATTACGCTTAGTTTCCTCTTTGGATATTGTGCCCCCACTTATAAACATGTTATAAACAAGTGTTGAAGGGGGTTCTGATTGTTGTTTGGTGATCAAAGATCTACCATATGATCTAGGAGATAAAGGTAACTCTGTGATGCAAAGAGTTTGATCTAGAGTGTATTCCCCCATACTTCTTTCCTTTATGTCTATCTTGATCCCATTTGATTTAGAAGTTGATGTTATATTACTAGGATCAATGGGTGTAGTTGTAGAAGATCCAGTATGATTATAAGGTACCAAAGAATCAGATGTCTTCACAGAACTACAATACTAGAAAGGATTAGTATCTCCTTTGATAGTGATCTCCTGACCATTATGAGGGAATTTCAAGCACTGATGATAAGTTGATGGCACAACTTGCATGGAATGAATCCATGGTCTTCCCAAAAGAATGTTATAAGAAAGCTCCATGCCAAGAACTTGGCAAGGTACATCTTTGATTATAGGACCCACTCAAATAGGAACAACAACAGATCCCTTAGATGACCTCTCTTCTTCATAATAAGCTTTTATTGTGATTTTCTTCTTTAGATCTACAACATTTTCAAAAAATCCCAATGCAAGGACTAGTTTCAATGTGCATATATTCAAGCCAGCTCCTCCATCTATTAGTAGTCTCTTGATTTTGTGACTCTGTACAAGGACTTCAATATGTAGGGGAGCATTATGAGGTTGGGTGATAGCTAAATCATCATTTTTAGTGAAGGATAGGTAATGTGGGGTTGTTAAATGTCCCACCATAGCTTGAAATTGATCATGATCTAGATTCATGGGGACCTGGGTCTCTAAGAGAGCTTTTCAAGGATATCATTTTGAGATGGGGATAGACACAAAAGCTCTAAGATGGATATCTAGGCAAGTGTTTTCTTGAGTTGTTCCAAAAGATTGTACTGGTTGGAAATATTTGGTGTAGACTTTGGGACATAAAAAAACTTGTTTTGAGAGGTGCTTGGTTTAGATGAGACTCCTTGGAGAGTAACCTTGGATTGGGCACGAGTGGTAACATGGACTAGTTGACTCCCTAAATTTTGCCTTATGGTAATCACATTGGCATAGTACTTATAAGGATGACATTCAGAAATATTACCAACATATTTATAGGGTGTAGAATTATAATTGGCTTGATTGTCACCCTTAGTGTTCGAATTTCCTCATTTTTCATGCTTAGGAAGTGGATCTTTGAAAGCCGTATGTGATTCATTTGAGGTATGTCCATCAATACTAATTTCACTGCTTTCAATTAAGTCTTGAATTGCATTTTTGAGCCTTTGGTAGTCATTGGTTTTATGTCCTTTTCCTATGTGAAATTCACAATAATCATCCCCATTCCACCAAGAAGGTTTCACTCTAGGTTCAAAATCTTTCATTTCGGGAAGCGTAATGAGTTTCTTTTTGATTAACTTCTGTAATGCTGATTCAAGAGATTCCCCTAAAGGAGTAAAATTTCTTCAAGGTGAGATAAAAGGCAATCTTGGTTTAGATGAATCTTTGTTGGTGGTTGGATTTTCTGATTGATTGTTATAGGTAGCTTGAGTAGTGTTGGCCTTACTTATGAGATTTAGAAGGGGTTGTGTTGGTTTGACATTACGATTATCAACAATCCAATCATTGACAATGTTTTTTTTCTATTCCAGAATTTAGATTTGTCATTGTTATAGTTGTTGGGATTAGAATTTGAGGACCCAAAATTGTCCTTGGAATAAAGTTTTATCTCACCTTTTCTGACCATGGCTTCCTCAATCTTGATATCATTTTCTATGAGCTTATTGAAGTTTGTGGACATTGTAATTCTATCCTATAACTCATTTCTAGTGTAAGGTTATGCACAAAGATATCCATCTTTTCTTGTTTAGGAATCGTTCATGGATATTTGGCAAAAAATTGATGCCATCTTTGCCAAAAAGTAAGGGTTCTCCATTCTTTTGATGTGCATTGCAAAGATCAAGCATAGTGACTTCATGTTTGATGTTATATGAACAATGAGTCACAAATTTGTCAAGAATCTGATTGAAAGATTTGATGCCTAGGGGTAGTTTGGAGAACCATTCCATGGCTTGTCCTTCTAAACTTCATGGAAATAGTCACATAAGATAAGTGTCATTGTGAGCGACTTCAATACAAGCAGCACAAAACTCACGAATGTGGTCTTGTGGATCCAAATTCGCTTTGTATTTGTCAAATTTTGGTACCTCAAAATGAGGAGGGAATGGAATCATTGCTAAATTCTTATCAAAAGGATAAGGACATATATCATCCAAGGAATAATTCTTACTTGATGATCCAGTTTGGATGTCACAGATTTGTTGTTGAAGCATCTGGATTTGTTGTAGAATGGGATCCAAAGGTAACGTGTGTCCTTGAGTGTTTTGGGAAACATTTTGTTGTTGAGTATTCTGGGAAGCATTGGATTGTTGATTATTTTGGGAAGCATTATTTTGTTGATCATTTTGAGAAGCATTGGATTACTGATTGAATTCCTTTGCTCCATGAGTATCTTGAGAACTACTAGGAATTTCTTGATTGTTGACAATAGTTAGTTCTCTAAGATGGGAAATATCAAAATCACTTGGTAGTTTGGCTCCTTGTTGAGAAAGCATGAGGAAATACATCTCTCTATCTAGGTCTAGGAGTCTTTCCATGACATGATAAAATCTAGGATCTTGTGTAGCATCCCTAAGTTCTTGATCTATGGGTTCCTCTTCTGATGTAAAAAGTGAAGTTTTCTTAGGAATTCTAGACCAAGGATTTTCTTCATTACTTTTGTTTCCTTCCATCTTGTCTAGGGATTCTGAATCAATGGTTTGTTTAAGTTTTTGAGATCGAGTTTGAACCATAAAAATGTGAAAATTGATTTGTGGGATGAAAGATATTGGATGAAAAGATATGGAAAGAGTGTTTGATAGAAAAGGTATTGAAAAGTGTTGAAAATTGATGAGACAATCTTGATAAAATCTAAGTCAATAGGAAGTATAGATCTCACTATGATATGACAAAAAAAAAAAGAGATAGTAACCTAAGAAAGTTTGATTGAGGATGATAGATCCTAATAGGATAAACTCACAAAGATCAAAATTTGATAGAGAAGGTGATGTTTCAACACAAAATTTAAAATTTCAAAAGATTAGAAGAAATGATTTGATGAATTTTGGTGAAGGAAGGATGATGAAAATTGATGAAATTGGTCAAACTAAAGATCAGAGGTCTGTGTAACGTGAATTTTTTTCTAGAATCTTACTAAGAACGCAAATGGGTATCCAAAAAAGTGATTGTGAAAATTTCAAAGCTTGTGGAAATGCTCTCTGTTGTATATGCGTAGCGACAAATGCATGGGATAGTTTAATATATGTGCAGCGGAATGAATCAAATGTGCAATAATTATGAATTATGTTGGTCCATTTTCCTGTCAATGCAAAATCTTTTGAAAATGGCCCATTTCCTTGCAAGTTTTCTTGAAGTGTCTTGCCCCATGCTCTTTAATGTGTCACCTTGCTCCAGTCCAATTTGCACGTGCTGAATTGCAAAATCCAGAAAGTTATTCAAGTTCTAAGGTCCGCAGGAAAATATTTTTAGAATCTACCACAATGTCAAAAACCCACAGTGTTTTTGAAAATCCATGATGTTTTCGGTCTGTGTGAAAAACTTCATTGTTTTTGACCTTATGCCTTTCATCTTTTGTGCGCTTATCTTTTGGCGTCAGAAACCTTGTGTGTTTTCAATCTTTTCCATCAAAAACCCTGTGTGTTTTTGACCTCACAGTTTCCTATTTGTTGGCATTCTCTAACTGTGTAGCTGTGATCAGATGGTGGGCCCGGGTCTTCAAGGGTTTTAAATTGATTGGTTGTCACATGATTGCATGTTAGAAATTTTTGACATGTGACCATGCGACCGGTTCCTTCCTTGTGCGTGGGGCCCATTGGTGGAAGGGTGTGGTCCTATTAGCAGTCATGTGGCGGCCTTTGGTTGGCTGTCAGATGATCGTATAGCCCAGTTTTTGGCTATGTGATCATGCGACTGGTTGACACGTGTCCCTAGGGCCTGGTAGTAGGTGGTGAAGTGGCATCTTCCAGATGTGGGGGTGGCAAGGTTCTATTGGATGTAGGGTAGAGATGTGGGCCCGATTGTCAGATCCTTTTCAATCCTACGGTTGGCACATGACTATAAGGAATATTCTTTCCCCTTGCGATCATGTGACAACCGTCTGATCTTGCAGCATTTAAAAGGGTTGATGGGCAGTGGGTCCATTTGCCAGGAGATGTTGATGTGCATGATTTTCATTGGCTGGCAGGTGTTGAGGTGGATACATGTGGTGGGTCTGATACTTAAGGGCATGCAGCAGTTATAGTGTTGGCAGGTTGTCACATGATCACATAGCCTGTCTCTTAGCTATGAGATCATGCGACTAACCGCCAGGCTTAGCGGCGGTGGTTGTGCAAAGTTGTGAGGTGGTAAAGGGTTGCAAGTGCAGCATGTCACATGTTCACATAGCCCTTCTTCGGGCTATGTGATCATGCGACAACTATTTAGATATTGTCATTGTGGAGTCCTAAGGTGGGTCCTGTGTTAGTGACCAGGCGAATACAATGAATAGCGTGGTGATAGGTGGCATCAAGTGGACCTAGGTGGGGTTTGATGTCTTAGCAGTGCCGATAAAGTTTAGGCTTTTCACTCATTCACAAAAAGATTTGGTGGTTCTCTAGATTGTTTGACAATTTAGCGAAGGGTGGTCGCGAGATCGCTAAAGTTTTTAGCGGAGGCACGGTGTTTTTGGTGAATTGACAATAGCCTTTGTCGCCAGTTCGCCGAATGATTAAGTGGGGCTTCTGGGTTTCTAAAGTGATTAAAGGGCCGATAGATCTTGTGGCCATCATATCATCATTGGGATAAGGTGCGAGGAAGTTAACTTGGCGGTCTACCGATAGCTGTCAATGCTGTCTAAGGTGAAGTGAAGATCTTAAAGCCCGGGAAGATAAGGATCTGATGGTAGAGATATAAGGTTGATCTGATTTCAAATGTGGGCCACTAATTCACTGCTGAAACCATAAAGTAACCATTCAGGTTTAAATTCAAATCTCTGAGAACATTTCCTGCAACTAGAAAGGACTGAAATTGATGACATAAAGGGCCAGAGTTGGTAAAACTAATTTTTTCCACCGCTCCAGTGTGCTCCAGGGTGTGAGATGATTGCAGAAGAGATGTTTCAATGTGGAGAAATGAATGGAAAAGTAGTTGGAGTAGTTGTAGGAGATTTTTGTTGATCTTTGATGCACTTTCAGAGATTCTTTCATGATTGAAGATCAAGTGTTGATTGCTTGCAGGGTTCAGTGTTTTTCCCTTCGATTTGTGATAAATTGTTTTGAATTTTGATTTGATTATTTTGGAGGGTGAAACCCTAACCCTAACCCTAGATGTCCCAAGCTTTTTGCATTCTCCTAGAGAATTCCAAGATAGCTGGTGGTATAAGTGGGATGTTTTTGATAGTTTCAGGGTTCTGAATTTTGTTAGTTTTAGGGAAATAGAAAACTCTGTCACATTGTAGGAAGCTGAATAGAATTTCTGGAAGTCTTTTGCAGGTTATTGAAGTGGTTTGATCTCTATCCTACTTTGATCATGTACATGACTCATCATACTTAATATAACTATTTCATGTTTACAAGTCTCTCCTTGGTGTCATTCATGTGAGTTTTGGATTTTCTAATCCATTGCATAGGGTTACCTTTGCATATGTTCTTGTCTTTAGTTCTTGATTTAGGATCAAGTGAAATTTACTTTAGAAGGGACATAGATTCATCTTGGTTGTCTATAGAAGGATCTTATAACTATTGGAGGGGCTGGAACATTTATATTTATGGCTATGAGTCTTTGAAAATAGTTGGTTCATGTTTCATTGTTTGTATGTGAGGTCTGCCCAATGGATAATGGCACTGATCAAGGAATAGTACATTCAGTTGAGTTCAATGTTTGATGGGTTTGGGCTATTTTCTGCATCTTTAAATATCAATACCATTTTCATGTTGGTGGTAGTAGTAGGAGTTCCTCTCTAGTCTTCAAACTCATTCTGTGAAAATAGGGCTATTTGTATATGAATTGGCTTCATTAGGGTACAGGTTACCTGAAGGGGTTTGAAGGCTATTCCACACTAATCTTTCTATAGGCCTTTTATTCACCAAAAGGATGGCATGAGTGTGCAGATAAGGCAATACCTACCTGAGTGAATGTGGAGCTCAAAGAAGAAGGAGGATTTCTCTCTATCCTCATCAATTGGTTTGTTTTTCTTGTCAAGCTTGAGTGCCTAACCTGTGATTCAAGCCCAACCATTTGATTCAAGTTTGGTCTTGCAAGAAAAAGAACCTACAAATTGATGTGTGGTAAAGTTAACATATGGGTAGAACAATGTAACAGATGTGCTGGAAAATTGTATGAATGCGCAGGTTTTTGTTTTTGATTGCTTGCAACTGCAAGATTTGGAATTTTTTTTAATTTTTTGATATTTTGGTTTTTGGCAAAGGTAAAATGCATAAACTCACACACACAAGACATAAATGATTTTAATCTAGTTGTTCTAGTATGAATGCACAAACATGCTTACAATCCTAAGGTTGGCAAGGATAGTATCTGCTGAATTGCCACTAGGATAATAAAATCTAGCTATGCAAATCCATAGTGGATAGCCTAGGAACTTGGAGGTACGGGCTCCTCCTTACAGTGCAGTCACTTCTCAGGCACACCAAGTTCCAAATTCAATGGGTCATTACTTCCCAAAGA
Source organism: Chamaecyparis obtusa (assembly GCA_027943335.1). NCBI lineage: Eukaryota > Viridiplantae > Streptophyta > Pinopsida > Cupressales > Cupressaceae > Chamaecyparis > Chamaecyparis obtusa. The sequence goes on from BSBK01006578.1 coordinate 904,234, forward strand.
ACTGTTATCTCTATTATGAACTGTGAGTAATGTGGGGTGTCTTCACGGGCTTGGGTGACTCCTTGAGCCAACAAATAGAAGGTTTTTGGCCACTATACAAAAGTATTTAATAAGGACATTCATTCAGGTGGTTGTGATCAAGTCATTTTCCCAATTAAGGGGGCTCTCCCAGTCCTTTCAAAGCAAGGCTTTCACCTCTACTAAGTAGGACTTTAACACACCACTGGTGTACTGGAGGAGATTTTGGTTGCCACAATGAATTCACACTTGTCTAATGTGAGACTAAACACACTAGCATTTTTTTTATACTGGTTTGGAAGGGCTTGGCTTTAGCCTATTACCGGTTGGGTCATTCCTTGGGGTGAGTACCTCTTTTCCCACCAAAGACTGCCCTCTAAAAATTATAACAGTTTCTCTTACACCCAAGGTCCATGAATGGCAAGGGGAGAGGATACATTGTTATAATTTTAGGATTACAGATAGCTATTAAGCAAGACACAATAGACACTTAAGCTATGCTAAAGAAGACACACAAATCAAAAACATGTCATATTTTAAAGCCCAAAAAAGGTTACAGTTTATTTTGCAAAACCCCTTAAGAATCCTGCAAACAAACTTGTTAGAAATTTAGCAATGGTGTCTTCAAAATAACGTGCTAAAAAAATAGCCTAGAGACTACCAAAATGAACATAAACTTGTCAAAGGTTAGCTAAAATCAAAACTAATAGAAAACTAAATTTTACTACAGTAAGTAACAAATGCGTAGAACAGTGAGGTGAATGCGCAACAAGACTGGATGTATGCATATAATGTACAAATGCGCAATGAAATGAAATGTATGTGCAATGCAATGGAACCAATGGGCAGAAAGAATTAATGCGTAGAAGAAAACGTTAAAAGCACAGACACTTAAGATAAATGCGCAGGAAAATTAAAAAGACAAATTGCAAAAATTGCCAGAATGGAAGCGCAACAGAAATGGATCTATAAGCAGGAATTGGGTACAAATGCGCAAAAGCGACCTATAGAAAAATCTGCACATGAAAAACTAAAAACATAATGTTAAAAATGCGGGTTGCCCCACAGTGGGCGCCAAAAATGAATGCAAATTAGATGTCTAACTACTTTAAATGATAAATTAACTATTATAAGATTAACAAATCAAACTAATTAGCAAACAACAATGAAGAATACACCAAAAATGAAGCTAAAATAAAGTTTTACCTTCACCTACCATGTAGCTTGTCTCCATTGCCCTCCTAGCCTTGATTTCTTGAGGATATTGAGCTCTCAGATTTCCAAATAAAGCCTCTTGGCCAAGATGATACCAAAGTGTGGAGATTGATGATGAATGTATGCAAAACTAAGACTTAATTATGCAAATGTGGTGAATGAAGTGCAAGTGATTATGAAAATAGCTTGATTATGCTTGAATGCTCTTGAAATGCTCTTGTAATGCTTGATTGCCTATTCCCTATTAGCTCACAAAGGGGAAATGAGGCTCCTTTTATAGAATTTTGGAGGATCTAAGCCTAGGTGGCACAATCTTACAGTGGAGAATGAAAGGTGGAAGATCCTAGGGCTGGGATTGACTTGGTTGAAGGAGTTTGAGAGAAAGGGGGATGTAGTTGGAATGTGAGAGGAAGAATAGGGATGATGTTCCTCTCACATTGACATGGAGGAGAACAAGGTGGAAGGGAAAGACACATGTCTTGTGTGTCACAAAGATCGAAGGGAGGAAGAGGCAAGGACTTTTTCCTCATGAGGATTCTTGCCACAAGTGTCGCATGAAGCACCTTTGACCCTTAGAGGTGGCTTGAGAGGCCCCTTAGGAATAGGGAATGTCTCTTGACTGGGTTTAAGAGAGGACATGTAGTCATGAGACCAAGTCCTATGAGGCCACATAGCCTTTAAGAATAGGACATGTGTGGGTGAAGATAATTACCAATAAATAATTAATAATAATTATTTATTTTAGCCAAAGTGATGTGTTAGGTGACTAGGTAAATGAGGTAGACTAGGGGACTAAGTCATATTTAGGTGATTGTATATTTAATTAAATCACTTTAATAAGACTAATTAGAAGACTTAAGATAAGGAATAGACTATAGTGGATTTACTAAATAAATTGAATAATCTATTTAATAAATAGAGGAAATAATTATTAATTAAATAATAAATATTTAATTAATTTATCAAGTCAATATCAATTAAATAATAAATATTTAATTAATTAATGAAGCCATTTTTAAGTGTATACACAAATAAACCATATGAATGGTGAAATGAAAATAATATAAACACATAACACATAAATCATACCACCATTATTTATTTTCAAGGAAACCCTGGCCAAGGGGAAACCCTAGTGGGGACGGTACCCACAACTATGCACTAAAATATAGAATCCTTGTTTGGAGATCTAGCTCTATTAGGAGATGAGTATTACATAGTAAATTTCCTTGTTAGAGGAATAGAAACCTTGTTAGGGGTATACAAAAACCCTGTTAAATGTATACTGAGCTTACAGCTCTTACAATCAATATTTCATTAATAAAAGTATTATTAATCAATAGTGAACAATATAAGAATCTGCTATGCTTTGATAGTTCTAGTTATAGCTCTGTCAATCTCTGATCTCACATCTTCTATCAACCATTACTGATATCCCAAATTCACATCCATATCGCATACATATCTTTCACACTTATCACTTCCATAAAACACTCTTTACTTATATCTATTACATCATCCAGTTGGCTCTCAAATAAAACACAAAACATAATAAATATTTATACAAATGATAAATACTGAGTTGACAATCTTATATTACCAAATTATTGGCAATATACAATGTTTATCTGACTTATCACGTCTCCATTCCATCTAGCATTCCCTTAATCATCATGACTGTTCATATGCCCTGTTTCATTGTTCCTTTATCTTTGCATGCCTTCATATTACTGTAACTTACTGATATCAATACCAAAAAATGTGTGACCTTAACTGAAGGTCATACATATCCCAAACTATATTCATCTAAGTTTGCAAGCCATAATTTATTATATATTACCTTCGCTGACCAAAAAAATACTACAGTATATTATAACTCTAATTATGTGCTTAGTCATTTTCATGACTGTCTCCATCACTTATCCTTACTCCATGTGATCACTATAATATGTGTGATTATATAAATGAAAACCCTCAAGTGATTCTCCATGTACTCAAAACATCACTTACCAACAAACCTTTCTTCACAATTTTGTACGCTATGTCAACAGCTCTGCAAGGAACACTGTTCGGTCTGCTAAATTGGAATACTTTATAAGCAATCATATATGCTCCAAATCTAGTTTCAGGGTCATGGATTGCATTAATTCACATACCTCTGCCATCCCACTTGGCTCCTATCAATTTCTCAATTTCACTCCCTGGTGGGTGCCTAAGTGCCTTTTCTTTATCACACATAGGGCAACCGGTGACCATGTGAATAATGACCTTTGATATTTTAACTGATTCATCTAGCCACATTTTTCCCTTGTGTAGCTAGCTGAGTACTATCCTTATCCACTCAGTCTTAAATACCTTTAGGAAGTGAAGGGAATTTTTTAAATCTTTAACTTCCAGATGAGTATGCTCATCCTTTAACTTTCCATCTACACATAGTTCCTGGAAAGTGGATTGCAACTCAAAATCACCTATTTCACTAATCTTGTTATGAATGTAAGAACAAATTTCCTATATGAGTAAAACCCTAGGTAGTATGGTTGATAACATTCCTTTCTCATCAACTTGTGATGCGACCTCGGGGTGCAGTTTATATTTAGGTTCTTCATATGTTGTAGTCTTATTAGTGTAACCTTCTTCTCACTATCATCTTTAGATGAATGGTCTTTGATGAGGATGCCATCACTGATAATAATTAGGGCTTCATGAAAAATGTATTTAAATAGCTTGATTTTCTTCAAACTTACTTGAATTGCTTTCAAACAGTCCATGAAATTCTCAAATTGCTATAAAAATCTTGGAATCTCTTTGTACAAATCTCTCTCTTTTACCTCTAGTTTTTCTATGGTTCATTGTGTGAAAAGAAATGAGTTGGATCGACATGTATTTATACCTAAAAATATTTCCCGCTTAGATTTTTTTTCATTAAATGCTTCACCAACCACAACTAAGTTAATAATAAAATATTTGGTTATCTCCTTTTGAAATTTCAGCTCAGTTAACACTAACAATCGCTAGATTGACTATACAACTCGGTTAACCTTAATTGTTTCACTGATTAACAATCTTTCACTCGGTCACGCTTTTACTGACTATACTCATTTTAAGTTCAAAACATATAATAACCTAGTGCATATTATATCATGTTGATTTGGTATTCATGAAATATCTATATAAGGAACTATTGTAACATATAATTGATTAAAATTCAATTTTCATACTTACTTGATTTTCTTAGGTGGAGGTGGTGAAATCACCTAACCAAAAGGATGATGTGTCACTAATTTTTTTGCCTGTTCCTATATAATCTTCAGTTGATCTTCTCCACATTTGAATCATTTGCCTTCATATTCCATCAATGGTGTTCTCATTCATATCAGTATTTAGTTCTAGTGCTCGGTCTCTGGAATCTTTACTTAAGTGACCGACCTTGTGATAGTTCATACATGCCATTCTAGAATGTATCCTATTTCTAGATTTTCCTCTCTAGTGTAATCTCATACAATTTTCTGCAATATGACCATACCTGCCACATATTTTACAATTAACCCAAGAGCTGTAATCCCAAGTATAAGAGTTACCTTGTCTTCTGGGTCGATAGGTGTTGTTTTGTCTCTTCAGTTTCCAAACTTGTTTCATCTCTGTCTTTCATTCTTGTGATATATGTCCATGCTTGTTTCAAGAGTGAATTTTCTTTTCCATATAGTGTCTCTTAAGTAACTTGTTCAACTTTTATCTACACTCATATGCTTTATGTCCATACTTTTTGCACAATAACTATCAAATTTAAGAGTAGAGTTAGGAACACCTTTAGCTTTACTTTTGTAGACATTTGATGTGTGATCTAGTTTTCCACAGTGATAGTATGAAATCTTGTTTGGTCTTGGATTTTCATATGCATTCTTTTGTTTAGCTTGTTTTTGTGACTCTCCTTGCTTGGTATAACCTAAACTAGTGGGGTTGTCCAATCTTCTCTAACTATTTAGGAACTCATCCATCTTTTTGCTACTTTCTTCATTTTTCTTCATCATCTGATTATGTTATTGTTGCATCTTCACTTCATTCTTCAGTCTTTCATTCTCTTCTCTTAATCCACCAATATCTTCCAATTTCCTAGCAAGCTTATTGTTCACTCAGTTGACTTCTTGACTTATGACAACCATCTAATTGGAAATTTCAAAGTGATGCTCGGTAAGCCTTAGTATTTTAGATTCTTTCTCTTCCAACTTTTTAGTCATTTGTCTTCTATCTTCAATAACCATATTCCTTTCTTGTTAAGTTTGTTTTGTGTTGTTCATGACTTCAATCATTCTTACCATTTGATTCTCTTGTCCAATTTGTAGTTCTTTCACTTATTCAGCAAGGTGTTGATTATTTTCAGATAGATCTGAGATAGTTCCTTCAGATGCATTAGATATGCTTCTAGATCCTTCAGATAATTCATCTATCTCTTCTTCCTGATAATCAGTCTTATTATGTCAAAATGTCAATTCCTTCCTTTTGATCAGTGATTCTCTCTATTTTTCTTTAATGTCCTTAAGTTTTTCCATGAGAATTCGCATCTCCAATTTTTTATTTTCAATAGTCTTATCAAGCTTATACCTTTCCACCTTTAAGATCTTTTCTCTTCAGTGATTAAACTTTCTTCAACAAGAGAACTAGCTTTGATACCAATTTTTGGGATTATCGAAAGGTGAGTTACTGAGAGGGGAGGGGTGAATTAGTAACCTTTAAAAAAATTTCAACTGAATCCTAAAAACAATGTAATTCATTAATCGACTGACATGTTATCTTTTCTATCTATTCATAACATTACTAAAAATAAGGAATTCTTTCTAATCTGACATGTAAACATCCATAAAAATTCATATACAATACACAAGTATTTTGGTATCACAGAAACCCTTGTAAGAAGTTAAAAACTATGGTGGGGATAATACCCACAAAGATTCACTAACTGCGGTAATAAATTTTTCCAGTTAAGGCTACAATGTTTGATCACTTATGATGATCATACCCTATTATGAGTAACAATAAAGACCTAAGGATCTACCTGGTTAGAGGATTTTAGCAACACTATAAAGTGTGCACTCAGTTAAGAGATTTAAGTTTTCCACAATTGTTAGAAAGTAATAGTAGATTTGACCTGTATGTAATAACTTGCTTTGCCTAATTTTAGATCTAATAAGTACTTAGCTATTATCACCTTGTTGTGATAGATTTACTCTCTGAATTCTTCTTGGTAGTCTTCTACTATGATACTTATTCAGTCCTTGAATGCTCTGTCAAAAATTTAACTTCACAACCCTATTTAATCTTCAAATAACTATGTAGGTGGCTACTTCATGTGTGGAACATGTAAAAATGACATCTTGACAGTTCTTATATGAAAATATTTTGACCTAAATAGTGTTATGGTATCATCTAGGAAACCTAAGATCTATGATCCAAATGAATAACCTAAAAGAACATTATATAGGGATCATCAATCATTTAATATTTACATCTGTATTTAATCTTCACTTGGATCTGTGTAAACCATTTTCTAGCTCACTGTAAATCATTTACCTTGTATTTTGTGACATTACAAACTTCTATGTCTTTCATGTATTTCTCAGTATACACTACATTAATCACTCAGTAAACTACTAATGCTCAGTTATAGTTATACTTGGTGCTTGGTAATCCTTTGGCTCGGTGTGAGTGTTCAGTCAAGACTATATGTTTGGTTACTATGATATTCTTCCTTGTGCTCTGCTTGGTTACTATACTTAGGGTGTTGACTGATGAGCCTGTTTTCTTACTTTACCGACTATATGTGTGACACTAATGACAACATATAAACTAAAACCTCTTCATTCTTCTCCCCCTTTGACAACAATTCCAAAGGCCCATAATGATCGAGACTTCATCTATCTAACTTCTCCCCCTAGGGAGCAATCCCCTTTTACATACATTCACTAAAAAATAAAACAATAATACCCACTATATTGATGCAACATTTGCATCTTAATTATTATTAGGTAGGGGCATGACCCCTAACTTACCTCTAAGTTACTCAAAAGTATCATTAGGAAGTGTTTTGGTAAAGATATCTGTAGCTTTCTCTTTAGTTGGAATTTACTCAAACCTCACCACTTTCTCCTACACCTATTCTCTCAAGAAATGATACTTAATTTAGCAATTGTCTTGGTCTTTGTGTGCATAACTAGGTTCTTCAAAATATTTATAGTACTAGTATTATCACAATAAATTTTAACTAGTTTTGTTACCTTCTCTTTAATCCTTTCTAGGATTTTCTTCATCCAAGCTACTTGTGTGCAATTTATAGATACATCCACATATTCTACTTCAGTGATAGATTGAGATATGCAATTATGTTTCTTTCTTGTCTAATACATAATACTACCACCTAGAAAGAATGCACCACCACTTATGCTCTTTCATTCATCTACATTACTCACTCAATCAACATCAATAAAAAAATTTAATGAAAAATCACTTTCATGAGAATACCATAATCCATAATCAATAGTTCCTTTTTTATATCTAAAGATTCTTTTTACTACAACCATGTGTGACTCCTTCAAGTTTGACTAAAACCTTGTAACTATGCTAAGTTCTTGTGCAATGTCTGGTCTTCTATGTGCAATATAGTGTATCTTCCTGATTATGGGCCTGTATAAAGTGGCATCAATAGACTCAGATTCATCGATCTTGGATAGTTTACAACATATAATCATAGGGGTACCAACTGGTTTAGAATCTTCCATGCCAGAAGTATTCAACACCTCATTCACATATTTAGATTTACATATGTATAATCCATTATTCAACTGTGATATTTGCAATCCTATGAAGAATCTTATTTCTCCTATCATTGACATTTAAAATTATTTCTTCATCTCATCAGATAGAAACATACTCATCTCATCATCACCACCAAAAATTATGTCATCAACAAAGGCTTCAGCAATTAATGTCTTTTCACCTTCATCCTTTAGGTAAACATTACTATGATCATAAGTCCTATTAAAACCAATCCTAACAAGATAAGAGTATAATCTTTCATACCATTCTCTATGGGTGTGCTTCAGACCATACAATGTTTTTTGAAGTTTACATACCATGTTTGTATCCTTGGCCAGTTCAAATCCATCAAATTGCTCAATGTAGATGTATTCCTCTAGAATTCGATTCAAAAATGTTGATTTCACAATGATTTGATACAATTTTACATTATTGAATGTAGCATAAGCAAGTGGTATCCTGAAACCTTCCAATCTTTCTACAGGAGAAAATATCTCACCATAAACCAAGCCTTCTTCTTGTGCATAGACTTTACACACAAATCTTTCTTTTCTTCTAATCACTTCACCGTCTTCATTTAATTTATTCTTGAAAACCCATTTTTTACCTATCACATTTTGTCTTAACACCTTGGCACAAGAGTCCAAGTTTTATTCTTCTCAATTTGATCTAACTCTTAATGCATTGTTCTCACCCAATCATCATCTTCAACTACTTCCTTTACTTTTTTGGGCTCAAATTGTGATATCAGACACGTGCTTTCTCAAACCTTACTTCTTGTCAATCACCTGCATTCTTATCACCAATTATTTGATCAAAAGAATGATTCATTTTTACATACCTTGGGATTAATGGTTTAGTCTAAGGAACTTATTATTCTTCTGATTGCACTACTTCTTTCTCATTGTTCTTCTCTACTAGTCTAGGATCTGATGGTTAAATAAACTCTATTCCCTGATAATCTTTTGTATCCTTCTTGCTTGCTTCCTTATATTTGTAAGGAAATTAATCAATATTCAAATTAAAACTTTCAATCATTTTATTAGTGCTTTTGTTAAAACATTTGTAGTTCTTCGGCTTACTTGAATAACCCAAAAGTATGCCTTCATCTCTTTTGGGATCAAGTTTTTTTGAAAAATCATCTCTTTTTATATAAAATTTACTTCCAAATTTTTTGAAGTACTTTACACTAGGAGAATGACCATACCATAATTCATAGGGTGTTTTTATGGTTCCCTTATTCACTTGCACTTTATTCAAAGTATAAAAAAACAATACTGATTGCTTCTCTCCAGAAGATCTTTGATAAATTTCCCTATATCAACATAGTCCTTGCATTATCAACAATTATTTTGTTCTCCTTTCCACAACACCATTTTGTTGAGGAGTTCTTGGAGTAGACATCTATATTTTTATACCATTATCTTCACATTACTTCATGAATTCATCCAATGTGAGCTCACATCCTCTATCTGATCTTAAGCACTTCAGAATTTTTCCTAATTCCTTCTCCACCAGTGCTTTGAAATCCTCAAACTTACTAAATGCATAAGATTTCTCCTTAATAAATGTAACCCACATCATTCTTGAATAATCATCAGTAATAGGATAAAGTATTTATCACCATTATAACTCTTTTGTCTCATAGGACAACACAAATCAATATGTACTAAATCAAGTGTATTCTTTGATGAATAATGTTTTCTTTTGATAGATGTACTATTTAACTTACCAAGTTGACACTCTTTACACATTAGGTTATCTGGTTTCATAAGTTGTGGAAATCCTCTCACTAAATTATTCTTTCTTACCTTTACCAAGATATCAAACTTTACATGGCTGAATCTTCTATGTCATAACTAGTTATCTTTAATCTTAGTAACCAAACAATTGTTAATTGTATTGTTCAATTGAAATAAGTTACCTCTAGTTTTTCTTCCAGTATCAATCTCATCACCAAAACTTCCATTGATCCTACACATTCCTCCTTTAAACTCAACTTGGTATCCTTTTTCATTAAGTTGACCCACACTCAACAAGCTATGTGTTAGTCCTTCAACATAATAGACATCATATGCAATGGTTTTTCCATTAAGGGAGATTGTACCTTTACCTATCACTAATTGGCAAGGTGAATTGTTTCCAAATCTCAAAATACCACCATCATATTCATTGAGTTTAATAAAATTACTTTTATCACTGGTCATGTGATGCAAGGACCCACTATCTATGACCCAATCATCATTATGTCCGATATGTGAAACAAGTTCTTTTTCACCTTCTTTATCTCCTACAAGATGATCTTCCTTTATAACAAAAAATAATAATTATTCTTGGTTATTGTCATCAAATTCCTCATTGGTTACACCTTCATCGACAACCATATAACATTATTTCTTTGTATTTTCTTTGCACTTCTTATATTTTTCCTTATCCTTTTATTGTTATCCATTAGGACCCCTAGTAGCAATGTGACCAATATTGTTAAGAGAAAAATTTTAAAGGTAACTTTCCTTTATACTTATCAGTTCCTCTAGGTAACCTCCTTTCTATCAATGCTTCAAGTTCTCCTTGTCTTATCTCATCCTCCAAAATAGCATCTATATCCCTGGTGAAACTAGAGAAACTATTAGATTCATTCATTAACTCTTTGCCATTTCTTGTAGGGATGCTTACCATAGAGGCCTTAAAAGAAGTTTCAACCGTCAAAATGTTGTTATCATAATTATTAAGCTCAAAAGCAGTAATTTTACCTATTAGTCCATCAATAGTCACCTTTTCAAATGTTCTCAGTTCGTCAATTGTCGAAACTCTAATGGCATAAGCAGGTGACAAGGTTCTTGGAATCTTACTTATCACAACATCTTCTTCCATAGTACCACTTGCACATTTGATTGTAGAAACAACATCTTTGATTCTTACACCATACTGACCAATTTTTTCTCCATCTACCATTTTCATGTCATCATATTTTCGTCTAATACTTTCTTCACTTGCCTTTTGCAAATGATTTTCATCTCCATAGATTAATTTAAGCTTTTTCCAAACCTCATCAGCTATTCTAAGTTGTTTTACATCAATATATTCAATATTAGAAAGGGTACTTACTATGACTTCTTGTGCTTGTGTGTTCTCTTGCTTCTCATTCAACTAATCTATAGTTAGAGTTCCCTAAAGCACAATATATTAAGTTTCAACATGCTTCTAGTATTGATCACTCATACCTCTTATTTATAACTCCATCTTGTTCACCCATACTAGGTAGTTATCTTTTTTGAATTTGTGAGCCACCTTTCTAAACATCTTGTCAATAGAATCTTTTCCTCAAGTGGTTAAGATTATCACCAAGAGGACCTATGTTCTGATACCAATTGTTAGAATAATCATGCACTAAGATTACTGAGAGGGGGGTGATTAGTAATCTACTAATAAACAAAAATTTGATTTGATAAAACTTATTCTTCAAAACTTCACCACATGCATGCAATAAATAACTTTTACTTGTGATAAACATACATCAGAAATAAAGTATCCACACAAATTCAACACATAACACCAGAATTTTTATCGTGGAAACCCAACTTGGTAAAAGCCTTAGTGGGGATGGCACCAAATAAGAAAAATACTCTCTTCTGGAGCATGCGGTTAACAACTTAGCCCTCTTTAAAGCCTAAAATGATGTCCAGTTAAGAACATACTCTATTAAGAGCCACCCGTTTAAGGGATTTACCTCTAGAACTATTAGGTGTTTTACCCTATTAGGAGTAGCCTTATTAGAGGACTTCAAACACTAGCTAAATTACTACCCTATTAAAATATTTAACAACAATATCTATTAGGATCTACCTAGTTAAGGGATTTAACCATCTGCAACTATTAGAGAACAACAAGAATAATGATATAAGAAAATAACACTTCTCCTCTGCTAGTACAGATCTAGTTCAAGATCAATCTCTTATTCACATGGAGAACATCCAAAAACTACAATCACACCCCTATATTCATGGTTTGAATCTTACACACACTTCTCCTAATAGATCAAAATATATAATTTAGGTTTTGGGTATGTGCAGGATCATGGTATGCCAAACTAGGCCCTTAAGTGGCCATGAAAATTCAGAAAATCAGGTTTAGGCAAGTTGATATAAAAATTTGAATAAGTTAAAAATATTATATCAAAAATATGTAAGAATAGAATCTGTAGAAAATTGAATTTAGTTTCTAAGACACTAGGCCTTTTTTGAAAAAAAAAAAATTCTATATGTTGAAAAGTTTTACTTTAAATGTAGTAGTATGAAAATTTCAGGAAAAAATAAGTAGTTGTATGTGTGACCACCTTAAACACAATCAAATGATAATTTTTTTTTACAATACTCTAGATATAAGTATTAGAATCATGTACGGATGTGACACATATTTTTTTGTAACTTTTTTCCAAGTAAATAACTAATTATGATTTTTATTCTACAACTTTTCCAAAATATAAAAACTCTCGTGTCTGACCACGTTAACTTAGCCTAAAATTTATCAAATTGAAAACTTTTTTTTATTTTCTTGTAGTAGGAAAAGCATATAATGTTACACATGTTTTGGATTTCAAAAATGTTATACAATTTGAAAGTTATAGCTATTTTCAATAATTCTATTAATCGGGACTAGAAAGATAACAAGTAGGTGTATGTCTGACAACATTAAACAAAATCAAATGACAATATTTTTATATAAGATTCTAGATAAAAGTAGTAGACTCATGTCTATATGTGATGTATATTTTTTTGTATTTTTTTCCAAGTAAATAATTAATTATGATTTTTCTACTACAAATTTTCCTGAATATAAAAACTCTGGTGTTTGACCACCTTAACTTGGTCTAAACTTCATCAAATTGAAAGAATTTATTATTATTATTGTATTAGGTGAAGCATAGAATGTGATGTATATTTTAGATTTCAAAAATGTTATATTGTTTGAAAGTTATAGTTATTTTTGAAAGATTCTATCAATCAAGACTTCTTTTTCACATCGCCACTTTTTTGGCATACCATGATCCTGTACATACCCTTTTCACTAACTAGGTTAGCTAAGACCCAAATTATATTTTAATGACATCATTACAATTAATTCACACTCAATAATTCAACCCTAAAATGTAACAACCAATCAAAAATTACAATTTCAACTTCATGTCAGCCTCCAGATCCATCGCACTATGAATTTGACAAGGAAAAGTCAAACATATTACACTTCCCTAGATTCGTGCACCTCTTCATGAATTAAAGGTCAAATCAACCATAAAGAATCATACCTAAAATTCCAAATCATCTTAGACATGTCATCACATAAAATATAATACGTAACCATCTTCACAACTGATATGTCATCATTGGTTAAGGATCTAACCGATTATTATTTATTGTTGTTTTCCTTCATCACTTTCCTAAAATTTAGAATCATGTAAGTGTATCCACCGATCATCAATCTTGATGCAATTGCAAAAAAAATATAATAATGTTGTTAAAGTCACACAAATCTGACCGCAACACCTGATTCCATTCTTGTGGGACACACCAATCAAATCTTTCTTCTCTGCTTCTTCATTTCTAACCAATTTCCTTTCTTTATCTCATTGACTATAACTTGCATAAAACTCATTATATACATGTGAAATCATATATATAGCATTTTACACACTCCTAAAATATATATGCCAAACTGCACACCATAATTCACAACATAACTCTCAATTCATCTTCTCTATCATGAGTTGGTACATCAAGAACATACTCAATGATGAATACCTAAGTTGACATCAATGACAACAACACAACTGAAAAAATACATTATCAAGCCATCAACATACTTACTCATCCCATCTGCATCAATTATGCCAACATAGGTGGTATGTGATTCTACACTAGGGAGACAAATGCAAAAAGAAAATGGAGAGAAGGATATATTGAAAGATGTAGAAATTGGAAAACAAAGAACAATTGATGGGTTCTCTGATATTAAGAATAAAAAGAAATTAAAGCTCCACTTGATTTTGGAGAGGGGGGGCAACCCAAAATGGGGTTGTGTAGAGTAGGTTATGTATGCACATAAAATTGGTCAACAAAAGTCAAATAAAATCAAAATCAAGCATTAATCATCAAAGTCATCAATTAATTAAATATAAAATGGATTTGGATTCATTAAATATAAAAATCAAACAACTATGTAAGTTCTTTAATCAATTAATTGTATAGTTCAATTAAAAATCAAACTCAACCCATCTAATTTGCATACATGGCTAAAGTAATTAATTTTATGAATTAAATAAATCCTAATTTTCATCACAAACCACATGGAGACAAAAATTGAAACAACCAACGAGGAGAGAGGATTGGGAGCACATGGATCCGTACGAGGCTTTGCTATCCTAGCAACTCACTTTTTCATCTTGTCCCAATATTTGAAATACAACTCAGCCTCTCTCATCTAATCATGGTTAACTCACTCCACCCCCTACCCTTGGAAAAACCCTATTAATAACAAGAATCATAAGAGAAAATCATTCATTATCTAGTACATCATTAATATAGGCAAATTTGTTGAGAGCTTAAGCATAATTAGAGTAAATTTACATTGTAGTCTTATAATGAGGAATTTAGAAAAGAATTGAGAAAATAGATGAGAATTTTAGGATTCAAATAGGCATAATTGAGCATCATTTACCATTTTCATCACTCTCATTTTAGGATTTGTCACTTTATGGAATTCTTTGTAGTTGAGAGAATTTGCATTGTCCTTCTAATTAGAGAAACATAGGATTCTTATTGATATATTCAAATTCAAAGTGTTAAATAACATAGATCTTTCATGTTTTTGAATTGATTTTGATTGAAATAATTCTATGAATGTATTTTTGAATACTACAAATGGAACCCATTGTGTGGAATTTGTCTCATTTCTAACATTTTTTAGTGATCTTTGATGAATTTGAGTTTATTTGTGTTGCATATTTGAAATTTACAGGTGTAGGAATGCTTATACAAAGACGATTGATTCTTAGATAGAAAATATCAATGTATGTACTTATAATAATGATGCTTGATATTCAAAGTTTGACACCTGCTAAAGTTCTTATACCACCTGCATAGTTTCTTGTATCTCCTTTCTAAAATTCTTTCAATGACTAAATCCAGTCATTTTGACACCTTTCTGTATCTTTTATAGCACTTATACCTAGAAAAGTTTTTTTAGAATAACTGAGAGGGGGGTGAATTAGTTATCTACAGTCCCAATCACAAAATGTATATCCAAAAAATTTTTACTAAAACTTCTACAACTCGATAACATAAAATAGTATTATGTATGTGCTTTTACTGATTACTAGTTAATAACATATAGTGATTACCGATCAAATCCAATATGAAACATGTAAATTATGACAACAAACAATCATCACAATCAACACATAACACAAGAGATTTAACGTGGAAACCCTATAAAGGGAAAAACCACCTGGGACCGACAACCCAAAATTTTTAGAGGATTTTAGACCAACCATTATCATCCAACCAACATTCACTATGGGGTTGATAGGATAACAAATGTGCACTCTATGAATGACATTACAAGACTTTCTAGTCCACTCTGTTAAGAGATTTATCTGTTTACAATGGTTAAAATGTAAAAGCAGGTGATCTAATTACAAGAAAATTTCAATTATAGATTATTAGATCTATGTTAAGCTCATTCAAATCCTCTGATCAATTTATCAATTCAATTTCAATCAATATTCAATAACTTACTGTCGCTCAGTAATAGCTTTCTGATGCTAGGTAATCTCTGCAGTTCAGTTGTCCTTAACCAGTCTGATTAGGCATACATGATGCTTGTTCACACAATATCTCTATAGTCTCCTTCTTTAGGCATGAGTTTCATCATGAAACCCTAGTCTCTTAAATAGACAAGTAAATCATTTTAATTCCATCCATCAGATTTTGCCACTTAATCTCCTTTGTTGATTTTGCTGCTTTAACCTTCCTCAGCTAATGTGTCAGTAACACATTTTATTTCAATCCCTTAGATCTTCTTCAAATTATGTTAGCCATTGATCTTCATAACAAACATTATCTTCAACTCCGTAATCATAACACTTTATAGCTCATCAACTTCTATCGGCTAAACTAGTCATTTAGTTCTTTTCTCTTGCTCGGTTAACAAAGAAATATGTGGGTGAACACAAGCTTGGTTCATACTATTCTCGGTATAGACTACACTACATCAGTGTATACTGAAATGCTTCTTTAACTAGCCACACTGCTTTGTGCATTTTTCTCTATCATTCACCATAGATGAATGCAACATAATCAAGTCAATAACATAAGGTCATAGACTCATTCATAAGTTATCCAATGTATTCCTTATTCTCATCTGTCATATCCATCTTCCTCATGTAGATATATATGTTCTTCATCTCTTTTCTTCTTCTTTCTACAGATGTTTGGGTATAGTAACTTACAAAATAAGTATTGTCAAAACTAGTTGACATTAATGACAACATATTACTGATTTAATCATCTTACATATCTAATCAGCAACTCAGTGATCTCAAATCATAGATCTTCAAGTCATACAATTTATTCAAATCAGTTGTAGTTCATCAATATCTCCCTTTGGCATTGATGGCAACACAAGCAATATGAAATATGTCATACACATACCAAACATGTATTCTACAACTCTGTCAACAAATGTTGTAACTTAGTACAAACTCTCCCTAGCTTAATATGTGTAGACACCTAAAAATCCTTTAGAAAATAAAGTATTTTTATTTTCTGAAAAACCCCTGATGACATCATCATTAATTAATTAATTAATTATTTAATTAATTAATTAATTTTTATGTCATTAAATCCCTTTATCTTAATTAAAAATATTTAATTAAGAAATTCCTTCCAAAAATGTTTAAATCAAATTTAAACACCATTCCCCTATTTATTAATTATTTAATTAATAAATTGACCAAAAAACCAAAAAATAAATTATTTATTTATTTTTACCCAAAACCTAGAAATATCCTAAAGATCATTAACCTCTTCTAGAATCTCCTAATCTCACTTTAATTTTAATTAAAGGAGGATTTACCCATTTCCTAAGCCTAATCCCAGCTCAAAAACATTTAAATGAAAATTGAGTGTTAATCCTTCTTATTTATTAAATTTATTTAATAAATAAAATCCTTAACCAAAAAGCTTTTTGAAATAAATAAACATTTATTTATTTCCTCAAACTTAGAAATATCCTAGGAAAACCCTAGACTCTTCTAGAACATTCCTAATCCTTTCCTAAACCCATTTAGGGGAAATTACCTACTTTTCCTATGCTAATCCAAGTCTCCTTTGACTCCTAGTCAAACTCTTCCTCTAATAAACCTCAAAAATCATTAAGCCTTTGAGATGAATAAATATTTATTTGTTTCTTAAATCCATAATTATCCTAGAAAGTCCTAGACTCCTCTAGAAGGTCTTCATCCTCATCCAAAGCCTTGATCCAACCAAAAGTCAATCCTTATCCTTGACTCAACCCCTAACCTTACCTCTAACCTTGCGTCAACCTCCTAATCCAAGCCCTTCCCAAATCCTATAAATAATCCTCCTTCCAAGAGCAAATTATTAATTTAGCTCTCATCTTTATGCATTGTTATCATGTTAAATTCATCTTAGATCTTAAAGCTTTTGATACTAATTGTTAGATTTCATGTTTTATTAACTCATCTTAGCTTAGAAATAATGGAATGAACTAGTTTATTTCAAGCTTTTCTTAGCATTTATGCATCATATCCATCATCCTTAGTATGCATTAGAAGCAAGCTCCGTGTGCTTAGAGAGCACATCCACATACCTCTCATTGAAGAAAATCAAATAGTGCTCTATAGCACTTTTTTTAAGCAACAATCTTGAGGTGCCTTGGTTTATATTTGTGTATGTTTTGAACTGATAAATGCTAGATTAGTCTAATGTTTGAATGTTTCAGCCTTTCAAAATAGATAACAGGTTAAAATCATAGTCTACAATATGTTTAATCACTACGTTACTTAAAATTATTTGCAAGGGTAGACTAACTTCTGCAGATATGATCTTTTTAGGTCGTAGGTTTTCTTCTATTCTTAGTAACTGATCTTCAATGCTCTCCCTTTTCTATATCTCTCTCCCTTTGTCTTTGGCTTCATATTGAGATCTCTCTCCCTTTGACAACAATGCCAAAGAGAAATAAAAACATACAACTTTGTAGTAGCCATGTAAGTCTCTGTTGTCCAGTGCATTTTCTATACCTTGGTATACTATTATGCAAATTTGTTCCAGTTCTTCAACCTTTCACAACCTTAGAAAGAAGTCCAAAGTGTGAACTCTACTGCATCAACATGTATGATCTTCTGATAAGATTAGGCTGATGCAACCTTCGGATCAGCTTAGTGACTGGTAGACAGGGGATGTGATGGAATATGGATGAAGTGACTGAGAGGGGGGGGGGGGGTGAATCAGTCAACCATAAAAACACTTCACAATTAATTCTTTGCAGATCCTTTAAGATATCTTAACAATGTTGTCTATTTTAGCACTCGGTAAATAGATTTCAGTAACTTTGAAGATGCAGAAAGTATTAGCAATATTATCTTTAGATATTCATCAGTGCATGTAAATGATTGAGGAAGCAATTAAGAACACAAGAGACACAAGATTTAATGTGGAAACCCAATATGGGAAAAACCACCAATGTATCTAGATACTGATTTTCACTTTTTTGAAGTGATGCCCGGTTAGAAGCCAACCCGGTAAAAGGTTACAAAACACACTGTTAGGTGTGACCTTGTTAGAGGATTTAAAACACCCTGCTAGGAGTGGCCTGGTAAGAGGTCTTGAAAACAATTCAATGGAATTGTCACCTTGTTAGAGGATTTATATTATGGCTGTTAAACCAACTCGGTTAAGAGATTTTGAATTCACTGTTACAATGATAAGAAGGTAACAATGAAAAAGTGACCTGTATAATAATGCAACTGTCTTGCTGATTACAGATCTCTGTTCTGCATAAGTCTGATCCTCTCTGATCGAATAAATCTCTGCTGCTCCTCAAGGATATCTGAACATCCTTCACAAACTCGCATATATCTTTCCTTCTTTTCTTCTGTAAATCTTCTGCTGTCTTATGTTTACTTTTCACAATTGACCTTTTATTTATATGATTTTGGATTAGTCAAATCGTCATTATTTAGTATAACAGTCGGCTGAATTAAGTAAACTCTATTTGCAAAAATCCTTCAAGGGCCGACAGTGCTCGGTGACCATATCTTTTATAATTTTTCAGAGACCGAGGGAACTCGGTAAACACCAACAATCCTTCACCTTTGATAACCAGCTGAACTCGGTAAATACTAAACTTTCTTCGGCAACTGAGTGAACTCGGTAAATACTAAACTTTCTTCGGCAACCGAGTGAACTCGGTAAATACTAAACTTTCTTCGGCAACCGAGTGAACTCAGTAAATACTAAACTTTCTTCGGCAACCGAGTGAACTCGGTAAATACTAAACTTTCTTCGGCAACCGAGTGAACTCGGTAAGTACTAATATCCCTGTCTGGCAGACCGACTGAGCTCGGTATAAGCAGATTGCTGCAGACTATGACATAGTGTGACATCAAAGACAATACATAATTGAGTAGCAATTTCCTTCAGACAATTGTTTCCAACAATCTCCCTCTTTGGCATTGATGGAAACACAATATGTCATAGCATAAGAAATTTGAAAGAGTTAGCTCGGTTTGGATTCAAATCTCCCTCTGTCAGCAAACTTCCTGTATCCTGAAAATTCTTCCTTCTGACTATTGAAAATTTCTTGAAGTAATAGCAAAGACATAGCAAACACTCCCTCTTTGACAACACATGCCAAAGACAATTCACATATTACCGGTGAAAATTAATGTACCTCAAGTACTGATTCATATGCAATGATTCCTTTAATATGCTGCATCAACAAGTTGATTTTCAATCATGTTCTGGTTGATGCATCACTAAAAATGTATTTAGTGAGCCTCGGATAGGGGAATGACCCCTAACTTACCTCTTAGATACACAAATGCATCCTTAGGTAATGGTTTGGTAAAAATGTCTGCAATCTGTTCTTTTGTATGAATATATTCTAATCTGATTTCCTTGTCCTGCACCAATTCTCTAACAAAGTGATATTTAATAGCAATGTGCTTGGTTTTGGAATGCATCACTGGATTCTTAGAAATGTTTATTGCACTGGTATTGTCACAAAATATAACAACTGGTTCTTTGATTTCAACCTTCATACCTTCTAATAGCTGTTTAAACCAAACAATATTTGAACAGTTTACTGCAGCAGCAACATATTCTGCTTCAGCTGTGGATTGAGATGTGCAATTCTGCTTTTTACTAGTCCAGGATACCAGTCTTTTTCCAAGAAAAAATGCTCCACCACTTGTACTTTTTCTGTCATCAATGTTTCCTGCCCAATCAGCATCAGTGAACACTTTCAAGTCTAGATTGCCTCCAAATTTATACCACAAACCATACTCTTCAGTTCCTCTTAAGTATCTTAAGATTCTTTTGATTGCCATCATGTGATTTTCCTTAGGTTTTGCTGAGAATCTAGCTACTATACCGACTGCTAAGGCAATATCAGGTCTTGTATGTACCACATACTGCAATTTTCCAATCATAGATTGGTATAGGGTCTGATCAACTTCTTTTGAATCATCATTTTTGGTAAGTTTCAGTCCAGTGCACATGGGTGTACCAACTGGTTTTGAATCTTCCATACCAAACTTCTTAAGTATCTCCTTAATGTATTTGGATTGAGTAATGTATATACCATTCTTGCTTTGCTGAATTTGAAGACCAACAAAGAATTTTATTAAACCAAACATAGACATTTCAAATTCTCTGTTCATTTGTTCTGAAAATTCTTTGCACTGATCCTCATTCCCTGTAAATATAGTATCATCCACAAATATTTCTGCCAATACAATTTTGTCATTGGGTCCTTCTTTAATATACAGATTGCTGTTATCATTAGCTCTTTTGAAATTAATCTGAATCAAATAGTTATGGAGTCTTTCATACCATGCTCTAGGAGCCTGTTTTAAACCATACAATGCTTTGTGTAACCTGCAGACCATGTCCCTTTTATCTGGATCAACAAAACCTTCAGGTTGTTCAATGTAGACTTCTTCATCAAGAATTCCATTGAGAAATGCAGATTTTATATCCATCTGATATACCTTAAATCCTTTGTGTGCTGCATAAGCAAGTAGAGTTCTTACACCTTCTAATCTTGCAACAGGAGCAAAAGTTTCTCCATAATCTATACCTTCTTCTTGAGAATAACCTTTACATACCAGTCTAGCTTTGTTTCTAGATACTTGACCATCTTCATTCAGTTTATTTCTAAATACCCATTTTGTTCCAATTACATTCTTATCTTTAGGTCTAGGTACAAGAGTCCAAGTTTTGTTCTTTTGTATTTGTTCTAATTCTTCATTCATTGCTTCAATCCAACTTTCATTCTCTAATGCATCTTTGATATTCCTAGGTTCAAAATCAGTAAGTAGACATGTACCTTTTAGCTTGCTTCTTGTCATAGTGCCATCTGATTTGTTTCCAATGATTTGATCTGGTGTATGATGTCTTCTGACATATTTGTCTAGTATGGGTTCCTTGCCTTTTGAATGATTCATGCTGTTGTCTTCTAGGATCTCTTCTTCAGGTTGCTCGGGCTCGGTAGATATTTGCTCGGTAACTTCAGGCTAAGACTCGGTCTGAATTTCTTCCTGTGACTCGGTTTGAACTTCTTCCTGTGACTCGGTAACTGTGCTTGGCTCGGTAGATATAGCTTCCTTATTGATAGTTGTGTCTGTCAATGTTTCAGGTTCAATGTAAACGAATCTTTTGTAGTTTTCAGGTTCCCTTTTGCTTTCTTCCTCAGTCTTTTCTACAAACTCATCAAATTTTACATGTATACTTTCTATGACTTTGTGAGTAGATAAGTTCAGACATTTGTATGCCTTGCTTTTGCTAGAATATCCTAGGAATATTCCTTCATCACTTTTCACATCAAATTTATTTCTTCTGGATTCTTTTAGGATATAACACTTGCTACCAAATATTTTCATGCAACTTACATTAGGTTTATAGCCATACCATAATTCATAGGGAGTTTTGAATGTGTCTTTCTTTAGTTGTACTCGGTTCAAGGTATGAACTGCAGTGCTGATAGCTTCCTTCCAGTACTTTATAGCGATGTTCTTTTCTATCATTAGAGTCCTTGCACAATCCATAATAGATCTGTTTCTTCTTTCTGCTATTCCATTCTGCTCAGGAGTTCTAGGAGCTGATACCTGTCTTTTGATTCCTCTTTCAATGCAGAAGTTGTTAAAATCATGGGAGATGAATTCACCACCTCTGTCTGATCTTAAGCATTTCAATCTTTTCCCTGTTTCTTTTTCTACTCTTGCTAAGTACCATTTGAACTTTTCAAATGCCTCTGATTTTTCTCTTAAATACATAACAGTCATCATTCTAGAATAATCATCAACGAAAAGAATAAAGAATTTATCTCCAGTATAGCTTTGTATTCCAATAGGTCCACATAAACCAGTATGCACAATTTCCAAAATTTCTTTAGACTGATAGTTCTTACTTTTGAAACTAGTTTTACTCATTTTGCCAATCTGACAATTCTTACATAGACCAGTGTCAGGTTTCTTCAAAGTAGGAATGCCTCTAACCTTCTTGAATTTGCTTATTTTTATCATGTTATCAAAATTCACATGACATAACCTTTTGTGCCATAGCCAACTTTCTTCTATTTGAGCAATAAGGCATGAATATTCATTGAGATCAAGATAAAATAAGTTACCTTTTGTTTGTTTGCCTGATCCAATGAGTTTTCCTTTTCCATCCAGCAGTCTTGCTTGACCATTCATGAATTCAACCTTGAAACCAGTGTTGATTAGCTGTGCTACACTTAGAAGATTATGTTTTAGTCCTTCAACCTAGTAAGCATTATCACATATGAGTTCTTTGGTTAATGAGATTCTTCCTTTTCCTTTTATACAACAAGGTTCATTGTTTCCAAATCTTACATTACCATTGTCACAGTCTTCTAGATATTCAAATTTTGTCTTATCACCAGTCATGTGGTGTGAACATCCACTGTCTATTATCCATATATCATCTTTGCTTATATGAGAAATAAGTGCCATCTTATCTTCATCATCATCAGATTCATCTTTTATAGCAATAAAGACAATTTCTTCTTCACTATCATCAGAATCTTTAGCCATAAAACATGATTTCTTACCTTTATCCTTGTATGATTTGAAATTCTTTTTGCCATAGTACTTGTGACTTCTCTTTTCTTCTTTGACTTGCTTGTTTGGGCACCTAGCTGCAATATGTCCAATTTCTTCGCATGAAAAATAGATTAAAGGAGTTTTACCTTTATATTTACCTTTCCCTCTAGAGTACTTCTTTGCAAGTAATGCTTCTACAATTTCAAGATCACTATCAGAACTTTCTTCTGATTCCTCTTCACTGTCTGTCTGAACTTCTTTAATTTTCTTGTTCTTCTTTAGTGAAACCTTGGCCTCAAATGCTGATTCAATATTTTTGGAACTAGGAACATAGTTGTCATAGTTGTCTAATTCAAAAGCTGTCAATCTTCCAACTAGAGCATCCAAGGTTATACTGTGGTTTTCTTCACATCTTCTTTCTTGAATAGCTGATACTATTATTGCATAGATAGGGAGTAGTGTTCTGAGTACCTTACTTATAACAGTCTCATCTGAGATTGTTCCTCCAGAAGCTCTGATTGCACTTACACTTGCTTTGATTCTTTCAACATATTTTGCAATGTTTTCATCTTCCTTCATATTCATCTTGTCAAACTGTCCTCTTAGGCTTTCTGCTTTGGCTCTTTTCACATTTGCATCACCACCATATATTTTCTTCAGTGCCACCCACATTTCATATGCAGTGGTGCAGTCTTTAATATCATCAAATTCTTCATAAATGAGAGCAGATGCAATGTCTATCATCATGGTGTTGTGGGTCTTTTTATCTGCAATGTCTTCAACAGTTAATGCGCCATTAGGAATTGTGTATTCTTCATCAATGTATTTGCATCCTGAATCACCAATGGAAGCCAGATGAAGTCGCATGAGACCTTGCCATGCTGAAAAGGTATCTCTGTTAAGCTTTGGAATTTCCCTCTTGTAAGACATCCTGATCTTTAGCTTAGGTCTTTGAAACCCTTCCTGCAAGCACCAAAAGCTCTGATACCAATTGATGGAATATGGATGAAGTGACTGAGAGGGGGGGGGTGAATCAGTCAACCATAAAAACACTTCACAATTAATTCTTTGCAGATCCTTTAAGATATCTTAACAATGTTGTTTGTTTTAGCACTCGGTAAATAGATTTCAGTAACTTTGAAGATGCAGAAAGTATTAGCAATATTATCTTTAGATATTCATCAGTGCATGTAAATGATTGAGGAAGCAATTAAGAACACAAGAGACACAAGATTTAATGTGGAAACCCAATATGGGAAAAACCACCAATGTATCTAGATACTGATTTTCACTTTTCTGAAGTGATGCCTGGTTAGAAGCCAACCCGGTAAAAGGTTACAAAACACACTGTTAGGTGTGACCTTGTTAGAGGATTTAAAACACCCTGCTAGGAGTGGCCTGGTAAGAGGTCTTGAAAACAATTCAATGGAATTGTCACCTTGTTAGAGGATTTATATTATGGCTGTTAAACCAACTCGGTTAAGAGATTTTGAATTCACTGTTACAATGATAAGAAGGTAACAATGAAAAAGTGACCTGTATAATAATGCAACTGTCTTGCTGATTACAGATCTCTGTTCTGCATAAGTCTGATCCTCTCTGATCGAATAAATCTCTGCTGCTCCTCAAGGATATCTGAACATCCTTCACAAACTCGCATATATCTTTCCTTCTTTTCTTCTGTAAATCTTCTGTTGTCTTATGTTTACTTTTCACAATTGACCTTTTATTTATATGATTTTGGATTAGTCAAATCGTCATTATTTAGTATAACAGTCGGCTGAATTAAGTAAACTCTATTTGCAAAAATCCTTCAAGGGCCGACAGTGCTCGGTGACCATATCTTTTATAATTTTTCAGAGACCGAGGGAACTCGGTAAACACCAACAATCCTTCACCTTTGATAACCGACTGAACTCGGTAAATACTAAACTTTCTTCGGCAACCGAGTGAACTCGGTAAATACTAAACTTTCTTCGGCAACCGAGTGAACTCGGTAAATACTAAACTTTCTTCGGCAACCGAGTGAACTCGGTAAATACTAAACTTTCTTCGACAACCGAGTGAACTCGGTAAATACTAAACTTTCTTCGGCAACCGAGTGAACTCGGTAAGTACTAATATCCCTGTCTGGCAGACCGACTGAGCTCGGTATAAGCAGATTGCTGCGGACTATGACATAGTGTGACATCAAAGACAATACATAATTGAGTAGCAATTTCCTTCAGACAATTGTTTCCAATAGGATGGACCCCAAGTCTAGTCTTGAACTATTCATATGTATCCTTCGGTAGAGGCTTTGTGAAAATATCAACAAGTTGTTCTTTTGATGTAACAAATTCTAGCTTCACTTGCTTCTCCTGTACTTATTCCCTTAAGTAGTGATACTTAATAGATATGTGCTTTTTTTTAGAGTGCATCACTAGATTCTTTGAAATATTAATTGCACTAGTGTTGTCACAATATATAATCACCCACTCAGTGATTACCTCATTCATACCTTCTAACAATTTCTTGATATATGCAATATTTGAACAGTTAGTAGTAGCATCAACATACTCTACTTCAGCTGTAGACTAAGAAATGTAAGATTGTTTCTTACTTGTCCATGTAACAAGTCTTTCACCAAAGAAGAATGCTCCTTCGGTGGTACTCTTTCTATCATCTACATTTCCAGCCCAATCAGCATCAGTGTATACCTTAAGTTCAAACTTTCCTTTCTTACGATACCATAGTCCATAATCTTAGTTTTCTTTAGGTATCTTAAGATTCTCTTTGTAGAAACCATGTGTTACTCTCTAGGGTTTGGAACAAATCTAGCAACTATTCCAACAACATGTGCTATATCAGGTCTACTGTGAACTACATACATTCACTTACCAATCATGGATCGGTATAGTGTCTGGTTTACCTCAGTAGTTCCATCTTCTTTAGTTAGTTTACATCCAATAGCCATTGGTGTTCCCACATGTTTAGCATCTTCCATGCCAAATGTCTTCAATATTTCTTTTATATATTTAGATTATGTGATGAATATACCATCATTCTGCTGAATCACTTGTAAGCCTAGAAAGAACTTAATCTCTCCAAACATAGACATTTCAAATTCACTTTTCAATTCATTAGAAAATGCCTTATAGATGTGATCTTGTCCTCCAAATATTATGTCATCCACAAATATCTCAACAATCAAGATAGTATCATCAGAATTTCCTTTCATGTACAGATTACTGTTCTCACTAGTTCTAACAAATCCAATACTCAGAAAATAGTTATGTAGCCTCTCATACCAGGCTCTCGGTGCTATCTTTAAACCATATAAAGATTTATGTAATCTACATACCATATCTTTGTTGTCTATATCAATGAACCTTTTAGGTTGTTCTATGTAGATTTCTTCTTCAAGTATCCCATTCAGAAAAGAAGATTTAACATCTATTTGGTAAACTTTCAACTTTTTGTGTACAACATATGCAAGTAACATTCTGACTCCTTCTAATCTAGAAACAAGTGAAAAAGTTTCACCATAATCTATTCCTTCCTCCTGTGCATATCCCTTGCATACTAACCTAGCTTTGTTCCTTGTTACCTCTCCATTCTCATTAAGCTTGTTTCTGAATATCCACTTAGTACTGATAACATTCTTGTCCTTAGGTCTGGGTACTAAACTCTAGGTTTTGTTCTTCTCTATCTATTATATTCCCTCTTTCATTGCATTAACCCATTCATCATTTTCTAATGAAACTTTTACATTCTTTGGTTCATATTCACAAACTAGACATGTACCTTGTCTTGCTTTACTTCTTGTTTCAATGCCATCTTTTCTGTCTCCAATGATTTGTGTCTCAGGATGATGTCTTCCAACAAATCTTACCAGTATCTGATCTCTTCTTTCTTGTTCATCCTATGCAAGTTCATTTTCTTGTTCTATAGGTGCTTCCTGCTCCTCGGTATTATTTTCCTATCCATCTGTATTGTTTTCTTGCTGACTAGTTATCACTGTCTATGGTGTCAGTAGGTACTCTGGTTGTTCAATGTAAGTGAATCTACCATAGTCTTCTGATTCCTTTTTTCTTTCCTCTACATTCTTATCATCAAACTCATCAACTCAAACATTATTACTTTCAATCATTTTATTAGTTACTTTGTTAAGACACTTGTATGCTTTACTTTTAGTGGAATATCCCAGAAATATCCCTTCATCACCATTTGAGTCAAACTTCCCATTTCTTTCATCTTTCAGTATAAAGCATTTACTTCCAAAAATTCTAAAATAACTTACAGTGGGTTTGTGGCCAAACCATAACTCATAGGGTGTCTTATTAGTGTCCTTTAATTGTACTCAGTTTAGAACATAAATAGCTGTGCTAACTACTTCTCTCCAGTATGTCTGAGCAACATTCTTTTGTAATATCAATGTCCTTGCACAATCAACTATTGACCTATTCCTCCTTTTAGCTATTCCATTTTGTTGAGGTGTCCTCAGTGTAGAGACCTATCTTTTAATACCATGCTCATTACAAAAGTTAGTAAATTCATCAAAAATAAATTCACCACCTTGGTCAAATCTTAAGCATTTCAATTCTTTACTAGTCTCTTTCTCAACTTTTTCTTTATACCATTTGAACATCTTAAATTCCTCTGATTTTTCTTTCAAGAACATGACTGTCATTAATCTTGTGTAATCATCAACAAAAAGAATGAAATATCTATCACCATAGTAACTTTGAGTTCTCATAGGACCACATAGGTCGCTATGCACTAACTCAAGTAATTTCTTTGTTGAATAATCTTTTCTTTTGAAACTAGATTTTGTCATTTTACCTTTTTGACATTCATGACACATAACATGATCAGGCTTTGATAAGTTAGGCAGACCTCTAACCTTTTTCTTTTTTACTGATCTTAATCATGTTATCAAAATTCACATGACATAACCTTTTATGCCACAACCATGCATCTTCATCTTTCATCATTAAACAAGAAGACTGGTCATTATCAAGATAAAACAAATTACCTCTCGATTGTGTTCTAGTTCCAATAAGTCTTCATCCATCATCAAATATATTCACTTTCTTTCTCTCAAAAGCAACTCAGTGGCCTGAATTGTTTAGCTATGCCACACTTAGCAAATTATAGTTTAGTCCTTTTACCCAATAAGAATTGTCACATCTAATTTTATCATTTATCATTAGGGATCCTTTTCCTCTAACCATACAAGGTGCATCATTACCCATTCTCACAGATCCTCCATTGTGTTCTTCAAGATGATCAAATTTTTCTCCATCACTAGTCATGTGATGTGTACAACCACTATCTATGATCCATGTATCATTTTTATTAACCTTAGAGATAAGTTTTGTCTCTACATACCTTTCATCTTCCTTCGAGTCATCCTTCATTGCAACAAATACTACCTCCACATCTTCATCAATGTCGGTATCAGTGACATCTTCTTCTGCAATGTAGCACACCTTCTTTCCTTTATCATTATTGTCTCGGTTGTCTCTATTGTAGTGTTGGTAACTTCTGTTGCCTCTTCTCCCATAGCTTCCTTCACTAGATCGGTCTTTGTTTCTATCATCATCTTTCCTATGTGCACATCTAGCAGCAATATGACCAACCTCTTTACAGTTAAAGCATGCTAAAGGTAATTTACTTCTATATCTTCCTTTACCTTTAGGTAACCTTTTGGCCATAAGAGCTTCAAGTTCATCAAGCTCATCATCAATATTGCTATCACTATCATCATTCTTATTTCCAGTACTAGACTTACCAATCTTCAAAGAAGACATAAAAGCAAATTCAACAAATGGTACAACACTATTATCAAAATTATTCAATTCAAAGGTTGTAAGCTTACCAAATAGATTATCAAGAGTAAGGTTGTTACCAGATGTAGACCTACTTTCATGAATTGCAGATATTCTGATTGCATAAATCGACAATAAGGTTCTAAGAACTTTTCTTACCAATGTATCTTCATCAATAACACCATCAGATCCTCTGATAGCATGAACTACTTTTAGTTTGTTTGTGTACTGCACACTATTTTCTCCTTCCTTCATTTTCATATCATCGAATCTTCCCCTTAAGCTTTCAGCTCTAGCTATCTTGACATTCACATCACCACTATAAACTTGAGCACATTTATCCCACATCTGCTTAGCAGTAGTACAGTCCTTGATATCTTCAAATTCAGCATCTGTACAGGCACCAACAATCTCCATCATAGTAACATTATGTTCATGCTCGTCTCTTAGTTGATCAAGGGTCAAGGGACCAGTGGGTAGTGCAACATAGCCATTCTCCATTAGTGTGAGGGCTGAATTCCCAATTCCAGATACATGTAGCTTCATTTGGCTTTGCCACATTGTGAAGTTATCCTTGTTTAGCTTCGGCACTTCCCTCTTATAAATTTTGAGATCTTTGTGCTAAAGTCCTTAAAAGTTTGTTCCAAGCAACCAATGCTCTGATACCAATTTTTAGAATAACTGAGAGGGGAGTGAATCAGTTATCCACAGTCCCAATCACAAAATGTATATCCAAAAACAATTTACTAAAAATTCTCCAGCTTGGTAACATAAAATAGTATTCTGACTTTTCCTTTACCGATTACTAGTTAATAACATATAGTGATTACCGATCAAATCCAATATGCAACATGTAAAGTATGACAACAAACAATCATCACAATCAACACATAATACAAGAGATTTAATGTGGAAACCCTGTAAAGGGAAAAACCACCTGGGACTAGCAACCCAAAAATTATTCACTCTTCTAAAGATGGGTCGGTGAAGACCCAACCCTGTTAAAGGTTACAAACACACTGTGAGGTGTGACCTTGTTAGATGATTTTAGACCAGCCATTATTGTCCAACCAGCATTCACTATGGGGTTGACAGGATAACAAATGTACACTCTATGAATGACATTACAAGAATTTCTAGTCCACTCTGTTAAGATATTTATCTATTTACAATGGTTAAAATGTAACAATAGGTTATCTAATTACAAGACAACTTTAATTACAGATTATCAGATCTATGTTAAGCTCATTCAAATCCTCTAATCAATATATCAATTATGTTTCAATCAATATTCAGTAACTTAATGTCGCTTGGTAATAGCTTTTTGACGCTCGATAATCTCTACAGTTTCATTCTCCTTAACCAGTCTAATCAAGCATGCATGAAGCTTGTTCATGCAATATCTCTACAATCTCCTTCTTCCAGCATGAGTTTCATCATGAAACCCTAGTCTCTTAAATAGACAAGTAAATCATTTTAATTCCATCCATTAGATTTTGCTGCTTAATCTCCTTTGTTGATTTTTCCACTTTAACCTTCCTCTGTTGATGTGTCAGTAACATGTTTTATTTCAATCCCTTAGATCTTCTTCAAATTATGTTAGCCATTGATCTTCATAACAAACATTATCTTCAACTCCATAACCATAACACTTTATAGCTCATCAACTTCTGTTAGCTAAACTAGTCATTTAGTTCTTTTCTCCTGCTCAGTTAACAAAGAAATGCATCAGTGAACACAAGATTAGTTTATATTGTTCTCAGTATACACTACACTATGTCGATGTGTACTGAAATGCTTCTTTAACTGACCACACTTCTTTGTGCATTTTTCTCTATCCTTCATCATAGATGAATGCAACATAATCAAGTCAATAACATAAGGTCATAGACTCATTTATAAGTTACCCAATGTACTCCTTATTCTCATCTGTCATATCAATCTTCCTCATGTAGATATATTTATTCTTCATCTCTTTTCTTCTTCTTTCGACAGATGTTTGGGTATAGTAACTTACAAGATAAGTATTGTCAAAACTAGTTGACATCAATGACAACATATTATTGATTTAATCATCTTACATATCTAATTATCAACTCAATGATCTCAAATCACAGATCTTCAAGTCATACAATTTATTCAAATCAGTTGTAGATCATCAAGTTTCCTATAGCGCATAATAGAAATTTTTTTGTACATAGACTATTTCTTGTAGCATGTACTATATTTTAAATAACACCTTATAATGTCATTGTGAAAATTTAAATTTCATAGGTTTGATTTTGTTGAAAATGTTTGCAGATGACGGGACATAAGAAAGTATAGAAACTTGGACTCCGAATTCCTTGACAAGAGAGGGAAGATAAAAGATTGCAAAGGTGTGAGAAAAGTATCCACAATGAAAACATACTTTAAAATTTAAAGGAAGATACAAAATTTTATGATCATTATTTGAAAGTGATAAATGCTTAGAAATCTAAATATGCTTCTTTAAATTGGATATTTTCTGCTAAACATTTGAAGTGAATTTGAATACTTTTGAGTGAATTTTATGTAAATATCTTTGATTTCTTCACTTTGGGATTTTTTTTATGGTGGACTAATTTTTTTGAAGGGTAAGGAGTTGGAGCTATCACCTAATTATGTATCAAAAATAAAAAATAAAATCTTGACATGCAGCTAGGTTTTCCTAGCTTTGAACAAATTAAGTCCTAAAGCCTTTATTTCATTTCATTTTCTTAAATTGTGGCTATTTCAAAGTTCCAAATCTAGCTTAAGTAAAAAGACTCACTTGTTTGTCAAAAACTGTATTGGGCCTATGGTCTCAACTTTTAAAAGTTGATCAAAATGCCAAACATGTTAGAATTATCAATAGAAAAGAGACAAGGAATGAACTAACACTAAATATAAAGCCTCTTTGTTTGTGAATGAAAAACATTAGGCCTATGCTATCATATTTTTAAGATGATCAAAATTCCAAACATGCTCTAGTTCCATAAATTAAAGGCTCGGAAAGAACAAAACTTGTCAATTGTGTTTGGAAGTAAAACTTAGTAATAGGGATATTCTCTCACATTTGTTAGGGTGATCAAACACCTTAACCTACTTTTTATTTCATTTCATTTCTTTTCTATACAATCTAGTTAAATTTGAACCTTGGAGGTCTCACCTCTCTAGAATATTCCTTAATGAGGTTGGTGAGAGGGACAACCCAAAGTGGGATACGAACCACTTTAGCCACACTTATCTAACCCACTATAATATAAATATTTTCATCCTTAATGGGGTGAAGGATAAAGATAATTGCATAATATATTCTTCTAGTAGTTCTCATAGATTGTGCAAAACCTTCTTGGCATGTGGTGAGAAGCTCTCAAAAGAGAGAGAAAACAAAATCTCTTTGGAACACAATCTTAACTAAACCCTGGTTAAATTAGTAAGCCTACCTTTTTATCCATGTTGAACCAAATTTACCACAGGTAGATTTCTTGAAGTGTGTTTATGTGAAGGCCTTATCAAAACATCTGAGAAAATACACTTTATGTATAAGATTTTAGAGCTCAAAAACATTTTTTCTTGTGCTTGTTGTGTTTGATGATTCAAAACATTATAAAAAAGCATCCATTTTTTACTATAACTAATGGTGATGATGATGAAGACCGACCAAGATAAGAGGAATACAAGATAGTAGAAAGGTTGGATCAATTATTATCTTGTCATTGATGTCAAGCAATTGATATCTGGTTTATATTGTGTTGCCATATCATTTGGAATGTGATATAAGTTGAATGAGTTAAGGAGAAGAAATGAGATGTTGTGAGGATGAAGAACTTAATTAGGAAACTAATACAGATCGGACAATGATAAGATTATGTTGATATAATTTTTTTCTACCTAACATATGATTATATAAAATTGCTGAAGAATGGTAAAGAAGATTGGACATGTCCGTAAACATAAGAGTTTTGACTCTTGAGTAAGGGTGTGTCATTCGGTGAAGAGAAAAATTAATTTGGTAAGAGAAAAGTAAGTTTCAGTAAAGTTAAAGAAGCTCAATACACCGAGAAGAAGATTTTAGTCACTAAGAAAGGAACATAAATTAAATACAAGGATCAAAATGGCATTTAATGATTAGCTATGTTGAGTTGGAAGATTATGATGATAATAAAGAGTTAGAGAGATCTATGATTCATAAAATTTGTGATGATAATCTATAGTACAGATCTAAGTGGTTAAAATAGAAGGAACGAGTTTCAAGAAAGTTCAAATTCTAAGGTGAAGGTAAAACATGTTACTGAGATATAAATACATTGAATTGGTTTGTGAAATGAATTGAATAGCTAAGATTAACCAAAAGAAAATGAGATAAAGAAGATTAAGTGGAAAAACAAGGTCTATATAAAGGATGAATTTGTATGAGCAAATGAATGGAAAACTGAAGGGTTGATAAGTTACTGACAGATGTAGTGAAGAAGGAAAATATATATTTCAAGTCAGAAAGAAAGATTTGATAAAGTTTTGAAGCCAGTGGAAAGTGAAGGATTGAAGTGAAGAAGAAGAGCACACAAATGATTTGACTATGCAAAGGATAGTTGTGAATCTATAGGTCAATATATTTACTATTTCTTATTATCATTTGTAATAGATAAATCTCTTAATTGAGTGGACTTAACAATCTTATTATTAAATCCTTGCAAAATGTAACATTCTAAAAAGGGTTTGAAGCCCTTTAACTAGGCCACTCCTAATAGGGTGAAGATCATAATATATTTGAGGTAAATCCTTTGACCTGGTCACACTTAGTAGTATATATTGTAATCTTTAACTAGATTGGCTCTTAACCAAATATACTTCATAAGAGTGTTTTCTTTAGTGAGTGAGAATTCCCACAGTGGTTTTTCCCAGAGCTGGGTTTCCATGCTAAATACTGGTGTTACATGTGTTAAATTATTTATGTGAATGTTATTGTTGATTGTTAAAGTTTATTTACTATTTTTGGTAAATAGTGAATTGCGTCTGACCAAGTTGACATCAAGTTTATTATAGAATTTTTTTGAGGTACTTAGAGTCACGGATTATTGATTCACCACCCTCCCTCTCTCTAATCCAACAATTGGTATCAAAGCTAAGTACTCTAATGGGATAAGTTTGAAAGACTTGAGTAAAAGATCCATAGATGTATAAGAGAGAAGTACCTAAGTTGAATAAGGAAAGTTTCTAAACATGGAAAAGAAGGATGAGATTGTACCTATCTATAATTGGAGAATTTAAACTAAATCTTCTGGATAATGACTACACCCCACCACCTCCCTGACCCATGACAATTGATCAGATGAGAGAAAAGAAAGAACACAACTCAATAATGATTGAAAATTCCTCTTCATTGACCGATGTTGAATTCAATGATGTTAATGTCATGCCCAAAAATTAGGGCAAAACAGACACAACAATAAAAGCACAAAATATCAACTAGGTTACACACCAAGGTACACTCAACTAAAAAATGAATCACATCAACCAACATAAATCAACTCACAAGGGGAATCGTGTCATGCGTTGGCTTTCCAACATCCCTTGTTCATCAAGTGTATTATGTTGGATATTGCTAATGCATTTGGGAGATTGTTGGATGTTGATAATGCATTTAATATATTTAATCACTACATTGACAGATGTTAGAATTACTACTATTGTCATTCATGTTTTTTCACTGATGTCAACATATGTTTCTATGGAGAGAACAGACTGGTTATTATAGTGCATAGACACTATATGGATGATTCAGAATGTGCGAACATAGTTGTGTGTATTGGGAGGTGTTGTGATCTTATATCTAAGACCACATGATGTAATATTGTATATTGGCTTAGTTACAGAAGATTTAGTGAAGACTGGTTACTAGACTGTCACAATGGAAGTTGATAGAGTTAGTCTCTGAGTTTTGAGTATATCTTACAAGCGATGAGGATTCAGTGTATGTGAGCTTAAGAGATGACAAATAGAATAATGAGGAATGTTTGTTGATCTTAGAAATTTGTCAAAGACATGATGATTTTAGTGGTGGTGTGTATTCTGAAGGAGACCCACTTGGGGCTGACTTCATAAATGAAGCATGTATTATGAATAGTGAGCATGATTTACAGATGTCAGACCTTAATTGTTGAAATATAATTGTTGCATACTTGTTATAGATACCATGTGTATCTTAGCAAGGAGCTATGTAATTATTTGTATATGAGGAAAGCCTAATTGGCTGACCTGATCATTTATTTTTTAATAGGGTATATATGTAAGATCTTTTCTTTTGAAAAGATGTGTAGTATGAATCTAATGTAAAAGAGGATTGTGGAAGCTATGAGCTTGTGTCTGTTAGATATAGAGTAGAGGATAAATTATATACTTCATCAAAATTGATCAAGCAAAGACAATTGCTATCAAACAGTTCAAGGATTGTGTATTTCATTTCATACACTTGTGTTGCAAATAGTGAGTTCTGAAGGTGGACATAACCTTCTTTCAGTGAGCCTAAGCAGTGAGCCTACTCTTTTTCTTGAATCCTAACAGGGTTTGTCCTCTAACAAGGACTATTTACTATAATGTTTCAATAATCTCCTAATAGAGATAATCTTCTAACAAGGATACTATACTCTTAGTACATCATTAGTGGGTGTTAATTCCCACCAGGGTTTTACCTTTAACAAGGTTTCCTCAACAACAAAATATTGTGTTATTGTGTTGGCATTCATTGAGTTATCATTCTATTTGGTGTTTCTACTATTCAAAGTTTATAACTTAATAATCTCTCATAAAAATGATTCACCCCACCCTCTTAGTTGTATTGGTGGACCGTTATTCCTAACAATAAGTATCAGAGCTCCTGGTCCTTAGAGAGAAAGCTTAACATCTTAAGGTGATCTTGGAGATGGCATTCTATTGGAATGATAGTCTAAATTTCAATCCTAAAAACTTTTACAGTTGGAAGAACAAGATGAAAACTCATTTTCTATGTTTGGGCATCAACTACTGGATGATTACAAAGAATGAGGTAACCATGAAGAATGAGAATGACTTAGACAAAGCTATTGATGAGGAAAAGAAGATATTTTCTTATAACATGGTTGCAAGGGAAGCACTATTCAGTGCATTCTCTGAAGGAGAATTTACTAAGGTGAAAGATCTGGATTTAGCACACAAAATTTAGGTAAGATTAGAATAATTGTATGAATGAGATAAGTTTACTAAGTAAGCAAAATTACAGAACTCAAAAAGAAGAATGGAGAAGTTGAAAATGAAAGATGATGAAAACATTAGGGCTTATGTACAAAGAGTCACAGAGGTTGATTGGAATAAAAATTTTTAGAGAAACTTATGAAGAGGAAGAAGTCATTGAAAAGATCCTTAGATCATTGACACCTATTTACAAGAACAAAGTTCAGGCTATAGAAGAGATTATACCTTTGACTACAAACTTTAGCAGAGAAATGTTGATTGCAAAGCTAACTACCTTTGAAGTTGTAGAAATGGGAGATTCATTACCTAAAGTTGAAACAAAATTCAAGGCATCTACACACAAGAAGACAATATCTAGAATTGCAAGCTCCAGTAGTGGTAATAAAAATGAAGAGCTTGGTGAGTATGCTTATGAATGGGAACAAATACAAGAAGAAGAAAGAAAGCTAGATGAACTTGTTTCCCTAATCGCTAGAAGTGAAAAGAGAGGTAAGGGTAAATTTAAAGGAAAGTTACCTTTAAAATTTTTTTCATGCAATAAGATAGGTCACTTTTGCATCTAGATGTCCTACAAGTGTTCCTAAGCAGAAACCTAAGTTTTTCAAGCCTAAGTACTCAAAGGAAAAGGAATGTTATTATGCTAGTGAAGGTATTTTTGATGATGATGATGATTGTGATTATGAAGAGATTGGATTTATTTCTATTAAAGATGAAAAACCAGTACATGAGGAAAAGATTTAGTATCACATGTTGATAAGAAATTTGAATGGGTTATAGACATTGGTTGCTCACATCATATGACTGGAGATAAAAACAAGTTTGTTAAACTAAATAAGTCTAATGTTGGTGTTGTAAGATTCAGGGACAATGTTCCTAAACCTATCATAGGAGTAGGATCTATTTCTTTGGATGGAATGACTAATACTAACAATGTATTTCTTGTTGATGGACTTAAGCATAACTTGTTGAGTGTTGGAAAACTGATGGATAAAGGATATCAATTAAATTTCATTGAAGGGAAATGTTTTATCAGAATTAAGATAGGAAACTTGATTGCAACTTGTACTAAATCTAGAGGTAATGTATTTGAGTTAAATACATCTGAAGCTTCTTGTTTTATTGCGAAGATAGATGACAGATGGTAATGGAACAAAAGGTTTTGTCATGTCAATTTTGACAATATTGTGAAGGCAAGCTTGACTAATGCAGTGAGAGACCTACTAAAAATTGTAAAACCATCTAACACTATGAGTAGATAATGTGTTATGTGAAAGCAGACTAGAATTAGTTATAAAAGTAAATCATATACAACAAAAGGAAAGTTGGATCTAGTACATATAGACCTATGTGGACCTACAAGGACAAGATCATACTATGGTGAAAGGTAGTTTATACTTTTTGTTGATGATTTTTCTAGAATGATGTGGATCACTTGAAAGAGAAATCAGAAGCATTTGAAAAATTCAAAGTATTAAAAGAAAAAGTAGAGAATGAATTAGGCTTAAAGATAAAATGTTTGAGGTCAGAAAGAGGTGGAGAGTTTACTTTAGATCTATTCAATTCATATTATGAAGAGCATGGAATACAAAGATAGACATTTTCTCCTAGGAATCCACAGGAAAATGGGATACTAGAGCGAAGGAACAAAACAATATTGGATGCTACTAGGACAATGTTTCTAGAAGGAAATGTATCTCATGTACATTGGAGAGAATTTTTTGAGACAATAGTATACACATTGAACATAATTCAAATCAGAGAAGGTACAAGTAAGACTCCTTATGAATTGTGGTTTAATCATACTCCTACTATTAAATATTTTAGAATATTTGGTAGTAAATGCTATATCAAAAGAGATGATGAAATAGGGAAATTTGATGCTAGAAGTGATGAAGGAATTTTTCTTGGTTATTCTACTAAAAGAAAGGCTTAAAAATGTTTTAATCTGAGATTGAGGAAGATGATTGAAAGTAACAATGTGAAGATAGATGAAAATTTTCAGATACAAGAGAGAATGTATGATTATAATTAGAATACAGAGATCAAGGAGGCCACCACTACAAAAGAAGAACATGTTGAGACTGAATGTGAAAATGAGAATTATGATGATGACACAAATGAAGCTACTGAGATTCCTAATACTCTGAGTTATGTTAAGAAAAATCATCCTGAAAATAAAATTATTGGTAATACAATTCAAGGAATAATGACTAGATCAAAGACAAGGGAAGAAATTTGTTTGATTTCTCAAGTTGAACCAAAGACTACCGATGAATCTTGGATCAAAGATATGAAGGAAGAGATAGATTAGATAAAGAAAAATAACACTTGGGAATTGG
This sequence comes from Chamaecyparis obtusa, assembly GCA_027943335.1. NCBI lineage: Eukaryota > Viridiplantae > Streptophyta > Pinopsida > Cupressales > Cupressaceae > Chamaecyparis > Chamaecyparis obtusa. The sequence goes on from BSBK01006578.1 coordinate 943,020, forward strand.
TTCCTAGACCTAAAGACAAAAATGTCATAGGAACTAAGTGGGTTTTTAGGAAAAAAAAATGAATGAAGAAGGAATTGTTGTAAGAAATAAGGCAAGATTGGTTTGCAAAGGCTACTCTCAACAAGAAAGCATAGATTTTGAAGAGACATTTTCTTTTTTTATTAGGTTGGAAGATGTGAGATTATTTTTGGCTTACACTACACATAAAGACTTCAAGGTATATCACATGGATGTGAAATCTACATTTTTAAACGGGGATCTTGAAGAGGAAGTATACATAGAACAACCTGATGGATTTCCTTTGACCGAAGATGAAGACATCATATGCAAGTTGAAGAAGGAATTGTATGGACTAAAGAAAGCTCCAAGGGCTTGGTATGCAAGCTTAGACAAGTACTTACTTCACCTTGGATTCAAAAAAGGTAATGCTGACAGTAACTTGTATTTAAGAACTAGTGAAGATGGAATTCTGATAATAGAAGTTTTTGTTGATGATATTATCTTTGGAGGCAATGATGAAATGTGTAAGAAATTTTCTAAAGAGATGGAAAATGAATTTGAGATGTCCATGATATGCAAAATGAAATTCTTTCTTGGATTGCAAATAAATTAGAGCAAGAATGTCATTTTCATTTCTCAAACTAAGTATCTTAAAGAAATGTTGAAAAAGTTTGGAATGGAAGAATATAAATGACTTGGTACACCCATGGTAACTAGTCATAAATTGAAAAATAATGATGAGACAAAGAGTGTTTTTCAGACCAAGTATAGATCAATGGTTGGTGGATTACAATATCTCACTCACTCCAGACTAGATATTGCTAATGTCATTAGAATTGTGGCTAGATATCAAGCATGTCCTAAAGAAACACACATGGCTACTATAAAAAGGATATCTAGATACCTAAAAGGAACAATGGAATATGACTTATGGTATGATAAAAATGATGACTTTAAACTACATGCTTATACGGATGTAGATTGGGCATGGAATATTGATGACAAGAAGAGTACTAGTGGAGGTGCATTTTTTGGTGGAAAAAGTTGGTTTCATGGTTAAGTAAAAAGAAAGATTGTATAGCTCAATCTACTGTTGAATATGAGTATGTTTCTTAAGCCATTAATTGCACTCAAATTGTTTGGATGAAACAAATGTTGAAAGATATTGGAATAAATTTTGTTGAACCAATTGTTATCCATTGTGATAAAACCAGTAGAGTAAATATGTCAAAAAATCCTTTGATGCACTCTAAAACTAAGCACATTTCTATTAAGTATCACTTCTTGAGAGATAAGGTAGTAGAGAAAGAAATAAGGTTGGAATACATTAGCATAAAAGAACAGATAGAAGACATCTTTACAAAGTCGTTGCCAAAAGATACCTTTGAGTATCTTAGAGGTATGCTTGGGGAGAAGGCCCCTCCTAGTGAGAAATAAATGATATAGGGATGCATCAGTCCATACTTTTTTAGAGTCTATCATGTTCTGGACTTGATGTATGGATCTACTCCTCAGGCGGAGTGATCGTTGGAGACTTACATCATACATTTGGGTGATTCAACACCTGATTAATGAAGATAGTTGATGACTTATGGAAAAATCCTTACTATATAAGGAGAGATTCTATTGAGAAGAGTTCACTATTTGAGATTATGTTGAGGTTACTGAGAGAATACTTTTTTAGTTTGATGGATTTTCCCATATGTTGCCACCAATTCCAAAGAGGGAGATTGTTGGATATTTTTAATGCATTGAGGAGATTGTTGGATGTTTCTAATGCATTTAATATGTTTAATCACTACATTGAGGGATGTTGGAATTACTACTATTTTCATTCATGTTTTGTCACTGATGTCAACATATGTATCTACAGAGAGAACAAATTAGTTATTACAGTGTACAGACACTGTACGGATGATTTAGAACATGCAAATACAATTGTGTGTATAGGGAGGTGTTGTGATCTTATATCTAAGATCGCATGATGTAATGTTGTATATTGGGTGAGTTATATAAGATTTTGATGAAGGGTGCTCCCCTTAATACCACAAACACATAACAGAAATAGAGAAACAACAACAATATGCAAGAACAGAAAATTGGCTTCTTATTATCTCCACAAATGTGGAATTACAAACTTTCAGAATTACAATATGCAAAGCCACATGGGCATTCCCTTCCAATATTTTTTAAGACAAAGCCTCGAACTATTACCCAGATCTACTACCCAGAATTATTCTGAACTGCCTAAGACAATAATACAGCCTTCCTTATATAGGCAATTTTCCACCGCCTTGGAAGGTTCCAGAATTTTTTTTAGCCAATAAGGCCGACCAAACTTAGAATTATTTTATTTTACATTTTATTACATCATAGTCGGCTCAAGATAACCTTTGAAACCCGAACAGAAATTTTGACGAAAATTATTTTTCGCCATTTTAGGTGGCCCAACTTTCGAAGACCATAAGTCATCACCCGTTGACCCGCTCGGCTATTATAACCCCATTTCGGAAATGCCACGAAGCGCTCTACAGGCATGATTGGCGCAAGTGCCTATCACCCAAATTTTCAACCTCATCCGGGGCCTCTAAAGCCTGCAAAACTAAGTCCAAAGTTTCTGTACCCTGCTGCCAATACCGAAAATCTTCAATATCTTCCAATATACACTTGATCTGGCAATGAAACTTTACTGGCAGACTTATATGACCAAAATGAACCTCCAAGAAAGAAATCAGATCATTCTGAGCACATACAAAAATTACCAAAAATAGTAACTTTCCATAAATAACAGCTCTGCACAAAATAGCCCTTATTGAAAATAAAAATAGAAATATTTTTGGGTGATGCAAGATTGCTCTTACACCCAGGATGCTCCTGCATCAGACACCCGGGTTAATTTGAGAAGTGACCCTGTCACGACTCAGGTGTGCAGAGGAAAACCAAGACGGTTAACCTCCTCCTTTGTTATCCATGATGAATCTTCAATAGGTCATCCTTTCTATTTGACCAAATACTCTTCATATGTCCTGTTCCTTGTGCTTCTGCCAACACGACTGTCCAATATGTCTTCGATCTCCTTGATATCTGAACTGGTTGCTGGAATACTCCACTGTGCTGTTGTGATCTCATCTTCAACACCTCCTTCATGATACTCTGTCAGATCTGAAATGTTAAACACTGATGAAATATTCAGCTCAGTAGGCAATTCTACCTCATATGCATTTCCTGAATCATGTTTCTTCAATATCCTACATGGCCCAAACTTCTTCATTTTCAGCTTGTTATATGTACCAACTGGAAACCGCTCCTTCCGCAAATGAACCATGACTTCATCACCAACCTGAAATTCCTTATACCTCCTTTTCTCATCTGCCTTAGCCTTATACTATGCATTCATCTTGGTAATATGCTTCCTCACCTCCTCATGGATGTTCTTCAAGTGTTCTACAAAATCCTCAGCTTCAGCACTACTTATTTCTACTTTATCTATCTTTCTCAATTCAGATGCATTTCTTGGACTACTTCCATATACAATCTGGAATGGTGATTTACCAGTGCTCCTGTTGACAGAATTATTGTATGCAAATTCCGCCTGTGGTAAAATCAAATCCCATCCCGTTGGCTTATCTCCAACCAAACATCTCAGCAAATTTCTCAAACTCCTATTCACCACCTCTGTCTGTCCATCAGTCTGTGGATGATGTGATGAACTGAACTTCAAATCTGTCTTCAACTTCTTCCACAACGTACGCCAGAAATATCCAACAAACTTAGTGTCCCGATCTGAAACTATGGTCTTTGGCAAACCATGAAGTCTCACTACTTCTCTGAAAAACAATTCTGCTACATGAACAGCATCATTAGTCTTCTTGCAGGGAATGAAATGTGCCATCTTTGAAAATCTGTCAACCACCACAAAAATTGAATCATGTCCCCGCTGAGTCCTCGGTAAACTCAGAACAAAGTCCATACTGATATCCTCCCAAGGCTTCTCTGGTATAGGTAATGGCTGATACAACCCTGTATTCTGCTTCACTCCTTTCACCATCTGACATACTCTGCAACTCTGTACAAACTTCTTCACATCTTGCTGCAATTGTGGCCAATAATATTTATCACCAACCAAAGCAAAGGTTTTATCACGACCAAAATGTCCAGCCAATCCTCCACTATGCTTCTCCTTGATGAGATTCTCCCTCATAGAACTTCGTGGAATGCACAACTGACTCCCTCTGAATAGCATATCATCCTGGATGATGAAATCCAACCATTTTGTCCTGTCTAGAGTAACAGGTTATGTACAAGCTTTCCAAGCTTCACCAAAATCGGGATCCTCTGGATACAAATTCTTGAGTTCCTTGAACCCAACCACTTCAATCTGCATTTCTTTCAGCAATAGTTGCCTTCTGCTAAGAGCATCTACAACCCTATTAGACTTTCCACTTCTGTGTTTCAAAACAAATGTATAACTCTGCAAAAACTCAACCCATTTCAAATGCCTTTGATTCAATTTTCCTTGACTATTAAAATATTGCAAAGCTTGATGATCAGTATACAAAACAAACTCCTTAGGAAGCAGATAATGTCTCCACTTCTTTAATGCCTGAACTATAGCATAAAATTCCTGATCATAAACAGAATACTTCCTCTTGGCATCATTTAACTTCTCACTGAAATATGCAACAGGTTTACCTTCTTGGCTCATAACAGCTCCTATTACAGTACCACTAGCATCACAATCTACTTGAAACACCTTATTGAAATCTGGAAGTGCTAAAACAGGTTGTTCTGTAACTTTTTGTTTCAATAATTGAAAACTCTTTTCTGCTCCTTTAGTCCATTTAAACTCTTTTCTATCCCCTCTCATTGTTTCAGTCAAGGGTCCACAAATACTGCTAGAATTTTTGATAAACTTTCTGTAAAAGCTAGCCAAACCATGAAAAGATCTTACCTCAGTAGCACTCCTTGGAGTAGGCCATTCAAGGATAGCCTGTACCTTCTCTGGGTCCATTTTTAGACCTTCTGCTGAAACTACAAACCCCAAATACACCAACTCTTTCTTCACAAAACTGCACTTCTTCAAATTAATCAGCAATTTCTCTTCTCTCAACTTCTCAAATACCATACGAATATGCATCATATGCTCATCCAATGTCTTACTAAAAATCAAAATATCATCTAGGTAAACAATGATAAACTTACCCAGAAATTCTTTCAGAACCTCGTTCATGAGCCGCATGAAAGTGCTCGGCGCATTGGTTAGCCCAAAAGGCATGACTAACCACTCATATAGTCCTTCCTTTGTCTTGAAGGCACTCCTCCATTCATCTCCTTCTCTGATCCGAATCTGATGATATCCACTCTTCAGATCTATCTTTGAGAAATACACAGCTCCACTCAAACAGTCTATAATATCATCCATTCGTGGCAATGGAAACCTATACTTGATTGTGATCTTGTTTATTGCCCTAGAATCTGTACACATCCTCCATTCTCCGTTCTTCTTTGGTGCTAATACCGCTGGTACAGCACAGGGACTCAGACTCTCACGGATCAATCCTTTCTGTAGCAGTTCATGTACTTGTCTATTCAACTCCTCACTTTCTGCAGGTGTCATTCTGTGTGTTGCCTTATTCGGCAAACTCGCTCCTGGGATCAAGTCCATCTGATGACTGATCTTCCTGACTGGTGGTAATCCATCAGGCACGTTATCGGATACAATATCCTGAAACTCATTCAACAAATCTGCAACTTCTACAGGAACATCTTCTACTTCCTCTTTACCAGCTTTTGGAATTAAAGCAAAACATACATGCTCATGCCTCATACCATCTAGGAATTTCCTTCCATCAACAAATGTTATTCTTGCATTACCACATATCTTTTCTTCGGTCTCCTTCAATGGCTTTAACTTATGTCGCACTCCATCCTTTGTCAGGGAATAGGTATTCGCACGACCATCATGTACAACACATCTGTCAAACTGCCATGGTCTACCCAATAACATATGACATGCATCCATAGAGATGATATCACATAGTACCTCATCTTGGTACCCGCCGATCTTGAACTTCACTAGGCATTGTTCATTGACCATGACCTTGTGGTCATCCTGTACCCAGGCAATCCGATATGGATGTGGGTGTTTTTGTCTCTTGAGCTTCAACTTTGTCACCATCTCTTCTGACACCAAATTTTCAGTGCTTCCACTATCAATAATCACGTCACAACATTTACCTTCACACTTGCACCTGGTGCGAAACAGGCTCCTCCTTTGCTCAGGTTCATTCTCACCACTCAACAGGACTCTTCTGTTAATCAACGTTTCTCCTCTTTCAGCATCTTCAAAATTTGATGATCTGGCATCTTCATCTACATGTGCAACTCTGGCCTGGCCTTCATTTCTCCTGTCTGTTCTGCCTTGGCGCTGAAGACATTCAAATGCCCTATGACCTTCTTCTCCACAGTGAAAACATGTTCCACGGAAGCCACCTCTTCCAGATCCTTGTCCTCTTCCTCTTCCTCTCTGATCTCTATTATTCTGATCCTGGAAACGATTGGAATTATTTCCTCGCTGATTCTGACTGCTACTGGCCTCATCCTTCTTTTTCGGATCTTCATTTTGGCCACCATATGATCGTCCACCAGATCGGCCACCGCGACCTCTTCCGTTTTGTCTGCTCTCAAACTTCTTGTTCATCTTTTCCTCTACTTTTAGGGCAAACTGGTATGCCTCTTCAATACTGTTCATTCGAACCAAATTCAGCTCCTCCTGAATGCTTGGCCTTAACCCATTAAGGTATCGGGCAACTTTCTCCTTATCAGCTTCTGCATGGCCTGTTCTGATGAGAAGTCGATAGAACTCCTCTGTATACTCCTGAACAGATCTTCCTGCTTACTTCAAACTCTGCATTTTCTTCAGTAGGTCAAGCTCATAATCAACAGGAATGAACTGTCGCTTTAATTTATCCACCATCCGATCCCATCTTGTGATTTTATCTTTCCCTCTTCTATTTCGCTCCAACTGAATTTCTTGCCACCAGATCTTCGCATGACCTTTCAATCTGGCCTTCGTAAATTTGACCCTATCAGGATCGTCAACATCTTCGTACTCAAAATATTCCTCACATTCATTGATCCAGTCAATCAATTCCTCTGGGTTAAGATTTCCAGAAAATGTAGGAACCTCAATCTTAGGTCTTTTCCACATCTTGGAAATGGCCCGAAAAAGTCTTTCTTCCTCCTGGTTCACAATTTCGGCTTCTCCCTCTTGATATTCTTCTTTGGCTTCATCCTCGCTTTCGTCTTTGACATTGAGATTCATTCCTCTGCGAATCTCTTCTTGCAATGCTCGCACTTGTCTCTGCAACTCTCTAACCTCAGGTGTCACAGCACCAACTCTTCCGCCACGTTCTCGTCGTGGAGGCATTTTCACGATGTGCGCTGAAACCCTAGCCACGGTCCTGGTGCAAACTGCCTCACAGTCGGCGATCTGTTTACACACTCAAGAACTCCTGCTCTGATACCACTTGATGAAGGGTGCTCCCCTTAATACCACAAACACATAACAGAAATAGAGAAACAACAACAATATGCAAGAACAGAAAATTGGCTTCTTATTATCTCCACAAATGTGGAATTACAAACTTTCAGAATTACAATATGCAAAGCCACATGGGCATTCCCTTACAATATTTTTCAAGACAAAGCCTCAAACTATTACCCAGATCTATTACCCAGAACTATTCTGAACTGCCTAAGACAATAATACAGCCTTCCTTATATAGGCAATTTTCCACCGCCTTGGAAGGTTCCAGAATTTTTTTTAGCCAATAAGGCCGACCAAACTTAGAATTATTTTATTTTACATTTTATTACATCATAGTCGGCTCAAGATAACCTTTGAAACCTGAACAGAAATTTTGAAGAAAATTATTTTTCGCCATTTCAGGTGGCCCAACTTCCGAAGACCATAAGTCATCACCCGTTGACCCGCTCGGCTATTATAACCCCATTTCGGAAACTCCATGAAGCGCTCTACAGGCTTGACTGATGCAAGCACCTGTCACCCAAATTTTCGACCTCATCCGGGACCTCTAAAGCCTTCAAAACTGAGTCCAAAGTTTCTGTACCCTGCTGCCAATACCGAAAATCTTCAATATCTTCCAATATACACTTGATCTAGTAATGAAACTTTACTGTCAGACTTATATGACCAAAATGAACCTCCAAGAAAGAAATCAGATCATTTTGAGCACATACAAAAATTACCAAAAATAGTAACTTTCCATAAATAACAGCTCTGCACAAAATAGCCCTTATTGAAAATAAAAATAGAAATATTTTTGGGTGATGCAAGATTGCTCTTACACCCAGGATGCTCCTGCATCAGACACCCGGGTTAATTTGAGAAGTGACCCTGTCACGACTCAGGTGTGCAGAGGAAAACCAAGACGGTTAACCTCCTCCTTTGTTATCCATGATGAATCTTCAATAGGTCATCCTTTCCATTTGACCAAATACTCTTCATATGTCCTGTTCCTTGTGCTTCTGCCAACACGACTGTCCAATATGTCTTCGATCTCCTTGATATCTGAACTGGTTGCTGGAATACTCCACTGTGCTGTTGTGATCTCATCTTCAACACCTCCTTCATGATACTCTGTCAGATCTGAAATGTTAAACACTGGTGAAATATTCAGCTCAGTAGGCAATTCTACCTCATATGCATTTCCTGAATCATGTTTCTTCAATATCCTACATGGCCCAAACTTCTTCATTTTCAGCTTGTTATATGTACCAACTGGAAACCGCTCCTTCCGCAAATGAACCATGACTTCATCACCAACCTAAAATTCCTTATACCTCCTTTTCTCATCTGCCTTAGCCTTATACTGTGCATTCATCTTGGTAATATGCTTCCTCACCTCCTCATGGATGTTCTTCAAGTGTTATGCAAAATCCTCAGCTTCAGCACTACTTATTTCTACTTTATCTATCTTTCTCAATTCAGATGCATTTCTTGGACTACTTCCATATACAATCTGGAATGGTGATTTACCAGTGCTCCTGTTGACAGAATTATTGTATGCAAATTCCGCCTGTGGTAAAATCAAATCCCATCCCGTTGGCTTATCTCCAACCAAACATCTCAGCAAATTTCCAAAACTCCTATTCACCACCTCTGTTTGTCCATCAGTCTGTGGATGATGTGATGAACTGAACTTCAAATCTGTCTTCAACTTCTTCCACAACGTACGCCAGAAATATCCAACAAACATAGTGTCCCGATCTGAAACTATGGTCTTTGGCAAACCATGAAGTCTCACTACTTCTCTGAAAAACAATTCTGCTACATGAACAACATCATTAGTCTTCTTGCAGGGAATGAAATGTGCCATCTTTGAAAATCTGTCAACCACCACAAAAATTGAATCATGTCCCCGCTGAGTCCTCGGTAAACCCAAAACAAAGTCCATACTGATATCCTCCCAAGGCTTCTCTGGTATAGGTAATGGCTGATACAACCCTGTATTCTGCTTCACTCCTTTCGCCATCTGACATACTCTGCAACTCTGTACAAACTTCTTCACATCTTGCTGCAATTGTGGCCAATAATATTTCTCACCAACCAAAGCAAAGGTTTTATCACGACCAAAATGTCCAGCCAATCCTCCACTATGCTTCTCCTTGATGAGATTCTCCCTCATAGAACTTCGTGGAATGCACAACTGACTCCCTCTGAATAGCATATCATCCTGGATGATGAAATCCAACCATTTTGTCCTGTCTAGAGTAACAGGTTCTGTACAAGCTTTCCAAGCTTCACCAAAATCGGGATCCTCTGGATACAAATTCTTGAGCTCCTTGAACCCAACCACTTCAATCTGCATTTCTGTCAGCAATAGTTGCCTTCTGCTAAGAGCATCTGCAACCCTATTAGACTTTCCACTTCTGTGTTTCAAAACAAATGTATAACTCTACAAAAACTCAACCCATTTCAAATGCCTTTGATTCAATTTTCCTTGACTATTCAAATATTGCAAAGCTTGATGATCAGTATACAAAACAAACTCCTTAGGAAGTAGATAATGTCTCCACTTTTTTAATGCCTGAACTATAGCATAAAATTCCTGATCATAAACATAATACTTCCTCTTGGCATCATTTAACTTCTCACTGAAATACGCAACAGGTTTACCTTCTTGGCTCATAACAGCTCCTATTGCAGTACCACTAGCATCACAATCTACTTGAAACACCTTATTAAAATCTGGAAGTGCTAAAACAGGTTGTTCTGTAACTTTTTGTTTCAATAATTGAAAACTCTTTTCTGCTCCTTTAGTCCATTCAAACTCTTTTCTATCCCCTCTCATTGTTTCAGTCAAGGGTCCACAAATACTGCTAAAATTTTTGATAAACTTTCTGTAAAAGCTAGCCAAACCATGAAAAGATCTTACCTCAGTAGCACTCCTTGGATTAGGCCATTCAAGGATAGCCTGTACCTTCTCTGGGTCCATTTTTAGACCTTCTGCTGAAACTACAAACCCCAAATACACCAACTCTTTCTTCACAAAACTGCACTTCTTCAAATTAATCAGCAATTTCTCTTCTCTCAACTTCTCAAATACCATACGAATATGCATCATATGCTCATCCAATGTCTTACTAAAAATCAAAATATCATCTAGGTAAACAATGATAAACTTACCCAGAAATTCTTTCAGAACCTCGTTCATGAGCCGCATGAAAGTGCTCGGCGCATTGGTTAGCCCAAAAGGCATGACTAACCACTCATATAGTCCTTCCTTTGTCTTGAAGGCACTCCTCCATTCATCTCCTTCTCTGATCCGAATCTGATGATATCCACTCTTCAGATCTATCTTTGAGAAATACACAGCTCCACTCAAACAGTCTATAATATCATCCATTCGTGGCAATGGAAACCTATACTTGATTGTGATCTTGTTTATTGCCCTAGAATCTGTACACATCCTCCATTCTCCGTTCTTCTTTGGTGCTAATACCGCTGGTACAGCACAGGGACTCAGACTCTCACGGATCAATCCTTTCTGTAACAGTTCATGTACTTGTCTATTCAACTCCTCACTTTCTGCAGGTGTCATTCTGTGTGCTGCCTTATTCGGCAAACTCGCTCCTGGGATCAAGTCCATCTGATGACTGATCTTCCTAACTGGTGGTAATTCATCAGGCACGTTATCGGATACAATATCCTGAAACTCATTCAACAAATCTGCAACTTCTACAGAAACATCTTCTACTTCCTCTTTACCAGCTTTTGGAATTAAAGCAAAACATACATGCTCATGCCTCATACCATCTAGGAATTTCCTTCCATCAACAAATGTTATTCTTGCATTACCACATACCTTTTCTTCGGTCTCCTTCAATGGCTTTAACTTATGTCGCACTCCATCCTTTGTCAGGGAATAGGTATTCCCACGACCATCGTGTACAGCACATCTGTCAAACTGCCATGGTCTACCCAATAACATATGACATGCATCCATAGAGATGATATCACATAGTACCTCATCTTGGTACCCGCCGATCTTGAACTTCACTAGGCATTGTTCATTGACCATGACCTTGTGGTCATCCTGTACCCAGGCAATCCGATATGGATGTGGGTGTTTCTGTCTCTTGAGCTTCAACTTTGTCACCATCTCTTCTGACACCAAATTGTTAGTGCTTCCACTATCAATAATCACGTCACAACATTTACCTTCACACTTGCACCTGGTGCGAAACAGGCTCCTCCTTTGCTCAGGTTCATTCTCACCAACTCAACAGGACTCTTCTATTAATCAACGTTTCTCCTCTTTCAGCATCTTCAGAATTTGATGATCTGGCATCTTCATCTACATGTGCAACTCTAGCCTGGCCTTCATTTCTCCTGTCTGTTCTGCCTTGGCGCTGAGGACATTCAAATGCCCTATGACCTTCTTCTCCACAGTGAAAACATGTTCCACGGAAGCCACCTCTTCCAGATCCTTGTCCTCTTCCTCTTCCTCTCTGATCTCTATTATTCTGATCCTGGAAATGATTGGAATTATTTCCTCGCTGATTCTGACTGCTACTGGCCTCATCCTTTTTTTTCGAATCTTCATTTCGGCCACCATATGATCGTCCACCAGATCGGCCACCGCGACCTCTTCCGTTTTGTCTGCTCTCAAACTTCTTGTTTAGCTTTTCCTCTACTTTTAGGGCAAACTGGTATGCCTCTTCAATACTGTTCATTCGAACCAGATTCAGCTCCTCCTGAATGCTTGGCCTTAACCCATTAAGGTATCGGGCAACTTTCTCCTTATCAGCTTCTGCATGGCCTGTTCTGATGAGAAGTCGATAGAACTCCTCTGTATACTCCTGAACAGATCTTCCTGCTTGCTTCAAACTCTGCATTTTCTTCAGTAGGTCAAGCTCATAATCAACAACAGGAATGAACTGTTGATTTAATTTATCCACCATCCGATCCCATCTTGTGATTTTATCTTTCCCTCTTCTATTTCGCTCCAACTGAATTTCTTGCCACCAGATCTTCGCATGACCTTTCAATCTGGCCTTCGCAAATTTGACCCTATCAGGATCGTCAACATCTTCGTACTCAAAATATTCCTCACATTCATTGATCCAGTCAATGAATTCCTCTGGGTTAAGATTTCTAGAAAATGTAGGAACCTCAATCTTAGGTCTTTTCCCAATCTTGGAAATGGCTTGAAAAAGTCTTTCTTCCTCCTGGTTCACAATTTCGGCTTCTCCCTCTTGATATTCTTCTTCGGCTTCATCCTCGCTTTCGTCTCTGACATTGAGATTCATTCCTCTGCAAATCTCTTCTTGCAATGCTCGCACTTGTCTCTGCAGCTCTCTAACCTCAAGTGTCACAGCACCAACTCTTCCGCCACGTTCTCGTCGTGGAGGTATTTTCGCGATGCGCGCTGAAACCCTAGCCACGGTCCTGGTGCAAATTGCCTCACAGTCGGCGATCTGTTTACACACTCAAGAACTCCTGCTCTGATACCACTTGATGAAGGGTGCTCCCCTTAATACCACAAACACATAACAGAAATAGAGAAACAACAACAATATGCAAGAACAGAAAATTGGCTTCTTATTATCTCCACAAATGTGGAATTACAAACTTTCAGAATTACAATATGCAAAGCCACATGGGCATTCCCTTACAATATTTTTCAGGACAAAGCCTCGAACTATTACCCAGATCTACTACCCAGAACTATTCTGAACTACCTAAGACAATAATACAGTCTTCCTTATATAGGCAATTTTCCACCGCCTGGGAAGGTTCCAGAATTTTTTTTAGCCAATAAGGCCGACCAAACTTAGAATTATTTTATTTTACATTTTATTACATCATAGTCGGCTCAAGATAACCTTTGAAACCCGAACAGAAATTTTGAAGAAAATTATTTTTCGCCATTTCAGGTGGCCCAACTTCCGAAGACCATAAGTCATCACCCGTTGACCCGCTCGGCTATTATAACCCCATTTCAGAAATGCCACGAAGCGCTCTACAAGCTTGATCGGCGCAAGCGCCCGTCACCCAAATTTTCGACCTCATCCGGGGCCTCTAAAGCCTTCAAAACTGAGTCCAAAGTTTCTGTACCCTGCTGCCAATACCGAAAATCTTCAATATCTTCCAATATACACTTGATCTGGCAATGAAACTTTACTGACAGACTTATATGACCAAAATGAACCTCCAAGAAAGAAATCAGATCATTCTGAGCACATACAAAAATTACCAAAAATAGTAACTTTCCATAAATAACAGCTCTGCACAAAATAGCCCTTATTGAAAATAAAAACAGAAATATTTTTGGGTGATGCAACATTGCTCTTACACCCAGGATGCTCCTGCATCAGATTTAGTGAAGAATGGTTACTAGACTGTGACAATGGAAGCTGGCAGAGTTAGTCTCTGAGTTTTGAGTATATCTTACAAGAAATAAGGATTCAATGTATGCGAACTTAAGGGATGATAGATAGAATACTGAGGAATATTTGTTGATCTTAGCAATTCATAGAAGACATGATGATGTTAGCGGTGAGGTGTATTCAGAAGGAGACCCACTTGGGGCCGACTTCATAAATAAAGCATCTATTATGAATGGCGAGCATGATTTATGGATGTTGGACCTTAATTGATGACATATAAATATTGTATACTTGTTATAGATACTGTGTGTATCTTAGCAAGGAGTTATGTAATTATTTATGTATTAGGAAAGCCTAATTGGCCAACCTGATCATTTATTTTTTAATAGGTATCTTTTCTTTTGAAAAGATGTGAAGTATGAATGTAATGTAAAAGCAGATTATGGAAGCTGCAAGCTTGTGTCTTCTAGATGTAGAGAAGAGGATAACTTATACACTTCATCAAAATAGATCAAGAAAAGATAGTTGCTATCAGACAGTTCAAGGATTGTGTATTTCCTTTCATACACTTGTGTTTTGAATAGTGAGTTCTGAAGGTGGACATAACCTTCTTTGGACAGTGAGCATAATATTTTTCTTGACTCCTACCAGGGTCTATCCTCTAACAAGGACTATCTACTGTAATGTTTCAATAAGCTGCTAATAGGGATAATCTTCTAACAAGGATACTATACTCTCAGTACATCATTAGTGTGTGTTAATTACCACTGGGGTTTTACCTTTAATAGGGTATCCTCGACAACAAAATATTGTGTTATTATGTTGGCATTCATTATGTTATCATTCTATTTGGTTTTGTTGCTATTCATAGTTTGAAGTTTAATATTTGTCATACAACTGATTCACCCCCCCCCCCCCCCGCCCCCCCTCTCAATTGCATTGGTGGACTGTTATTCCTAACACATTAGATGATCAAAACCCTAACTAGGTTTAAAAATAAAATAATAAAAGGGAATAATCCAAGTTTATAAAATTATATGAAAGGTCAAAGATTAGGTCAACAAATTCAAAGGAGGTCCAATTTGAAGAAGTATAATTTCAACAAAATCAACCGTAACCCTAATGGTCCGTAACTGGTACCAGGTTACCACATAGGATCAAATGCAAAAATTCAATTAAGTGGTAAAAAGGTTAAATTGTAATCATGATATTAACCCTAACATAATTCTAGGGTTATCAAACTATTACTATTTAAAATATATTAATATTTGATAAATTGAATTAAATTATTTTAATCCTTAAATTAATATATAAATAACTCGAGGTTCAAAACCATTCTTAATTATTCAAATTAAGGGATTAAAAAAATTAAAATTAAAATTTAGTAAATGAAAATATTAATTACTAGGGTGAAATAATTTACCTAGGTCCCTCCTAGGACTTTTAAATTATCTATCCCCCTAATGGTCAAAATATTAAAATAATTTAATAAATGTCATTTAAATATAAATAATCAAATAATTTATCCCAAGATATAATAAAACATTAATTAAAGTCAAATAATAATTAAATATATTATTTCAAAAATTTGGAATCTCAAAACTCAAAATAATAATAAAATATTATAAAGGTCTATTAAATAAATTTTCCCTTTCTAAAGTTCAAAATAAATCAAAATAAACATTTAATGGCCCAATATTTTAAAATGCAATAAAGTGAAACATAAGGTATCTTGGAAATCAAAAAGCTAAATAAAAAAATATTTTAAAATAAAAATTTCAAAAGAGATAGGGAAAAAGTCAATTGGCATTAAATTATGATAACCAGTATTTAAGTTGACAAACACGAATTTAATAAAATTTGAAAAATATTTGGGCTCCAAAGGTCAACCCTAACCCTAATTTTGAAATTAGGGTTTGGCGCAAAATTAAAACATAGCCAAAACCCTAATTTCTCTATTTTGGGTTTTGCAGGATGGGCCATGAGCAAGGTTGAAGAAAAATTCAAGGTAATATACTCACAAGTATACAAGGGTGTATACACACACACGTGTGTATATACTCCATATATACTTGTGTATATATAGATAACAAGCATTATTTTTCATCAAAGGAGAAGTGTACAATCTCCTACAAGGTTCAATAGTAGACTTTAAGAGTCTCAAACCAGCAAGGTAAAAATCATCTAGGTTTGATTATTCTCTATAATCCATTTAACCATAGAATTTTAAATCAAATTTTCCATTACATTCAGATTAATCTACGTTAATTAATTTTTCTTTTAACCCTCTTTGTTTAGACACAGAGGTTAATTTACTGTCATGGATTCAATATTTTCTCTCTGTTATTATTTTGCATTAATTTACATGCTACAGAAAGAAATATAAATTTTCCTATTTATATTTCTACGCAACAATGTTAACATATCTATTTATATATGTTATCAAGAAAACATTTTCTTTCTCTTATTTACTACAAACATTATCACAAGTTTTAATGCCATGTTTTATTTATTTAATACATTATATTGTATGATTCATTTTTCTTTTAATAAAAAACCATTTTTTATCACGTCTATGTATATTATTCTTCCCTGCCAATTTTGTTTTAACAAAAAATTTATATGTTACAAGGGGGGCATTTCGTAGTCCAACACCCACGGGAATACAATGCAGTGAGGGTGGGGGGGTTGAGCCCTTCCACTCCCCACTAAGGGTGGCGGGGGTGCCCTTGTCCACCACCCCAAAGGGGATAGTGGCAGGGTTGCACCACCACACCCTTAGTGGGTGTGGGGGGCGCAGGCCTCCCGTCTTATTGTGGCTACGACCATACCTTCACAGGTGATGGGAAAATAAAATTCTATTAAATTTTTTTTTATTTAAAAGATTTTCAGTGACAACTTTGCATAATGTGATTTATTTTAAAATAAGGTTTTTAGGTATTATGAAATACATGTTTAATAAAGATAGTATTCATTTATATAAAATGTAGTATATATAGTATAGTATATAATATATATTAATACACACACACACATATATATATATATAGATATAGATATATAGATATATATATAGATATATATATATATATAGATATATATATATCTATATATATATAGATATATATATATATCTATATATATATAGATATATATATATCTATATATATATATATATATATATATATATATATATATATATATATATATATAGATATATATATATCTATAGATATATATATATATATCTATAGATATATATATATATATCTATAGATATATATATATATCTATAGATATATATATATATCTATAGAGATATATATATATCTATAGAGATATATATATATATATATCTATAGAGATATATATATATATCTATAGAGATATATATATATATCTATAGATATATATATATATATATATCTATAGATATATATATATATATATATCTATAGATATATATATATATATATATCTATAGATATATATATAGATATCTATAGATATAGATATATATATCTATATATATATATATAGATATATATATAGATAGATATAGATATAGATATATATATCTATATCTATATATATATATCTATATATATATATAGATATATATATATATAGATATATATATCTATATCTATATATATATATCTATATATATATAGATATATATATATATATATATATATATATATATATATATATATATATATCTATATATATATATATATATATATGTATGTATGTATATGTATATGTATATGTATATGTATATGTGTGTGTGTGTGTGTGTGTGTATTTATATACACAAGAACATGAAGAATATTGAAGCATGGCTATCCGTTTAATATACATAATGCATATACACATGTGTGTATATATGTTTTATATATGTATATATACATTTATATATTAATTATAAATATATATATTTATATTGTACATATATTTACACATGTGAGTATATACTTGGATGTATATGCATCCTAGAGGAGATTCTTTAAAAACAACCATAGGAAATATAGAAAATTATTTTTGTCTTTCAAAATAACGAAATAGAGACAACATACTAACATTATATACATCTATGTGTATATGCCTATGCTATACACACACACACACACACACAAACACACACACACACACACACACACACACACACACACACACACACATTTCTTGATTCAATACATACAATGAGAAGTAAATCTTTTCTTCATAAAACAATAAACCAATATACTACCTTTGCTTTTCTTTCCATCCTCACTAGAAATAGATATGAACACAAATAGGATGATTTTGCATACATAGAAAAATGTATTTTTTCCATACATGTAGAAAAACAAACCAGAAACTTAACATTTCTTTTTCAAGCATAAAGAATGCACTAACATTACTTTTTCCTTGCTTCAACATTCAAGAGATAATAGTAGAACATTTATACAATAAAATACAAGGTTTATATAGGCATAGCACATGTTATAGGCATTTACATGGCCTTATTGTCCAACGTTTTACATAAGGTATTAAAGCCATTCTTGAACTCAAAATAACAAGTAGGAAAAAGTAAAAACTCTTCATATTCTCCTTTAAAACCAACAAGATATCCCTTTAAAAAATCTGCAAAAAGAAAACCAAAAGACCATGGATGCTCACCTCCCAAACTAGGCCATTACATTTAACAATTTCATCACTCTCATTTTAGGAGTTGTCACTTTATGGAATGATTTGTAGTTGGGAGAATTTGTATTTTTCTTGTAATTAGAGAAACATAGGATGCTTATTGATCTTTTCAAATTCAAAGTGTTAAATAGCATATATATTTCATTATTTTGAATTAATTTTGATTGAACTAATCCTATGAATGTATTTTTTAATAAAATAGGTTCTTCAAATTTGTTGGGTTAATTATGAAGATCTTATCTTGGAGCCTAAGAGGATTAAATAGCCATATCACACAAGACATGCTAAAGTGTGTTATCTTGGATAACAAAGTTGATATTCTAATTTTGAAAGAAACAAAAATGAAAAAGGAAGGACTTAAGAAGGTTGTGAATCATATTTGGCCCACTACTAAATGGATATCTAGTGATGTAGATGGTGCTTTTGGTGGTCATGAAACCTTATGAAATCCCAAGAAGGTTGCTAGGACTTTATACAATTCATCTAAGCATAGTTTAATCATCACTTTCAAGTCATTAAATTTTGATATCTCTTGTAACTTGATCAATATATATGACCCTAATGTTTGATCTTTTAGGAAATATTTATGGGAGGTGATTTAAATTCCCCTTTAAACCTCTCAAATAGATTTGGAGGTATGGAAGACTTCAATGAAAGTATGTTCAATTTGCCTGATTTTATTTCTACCACTGGGTTGATTGACATTGAAATTAAAGGTTCCAATTTCAATTGGTTAGATAGGACATAAGGTAAAAAAATTATCCAAGTTAGAATGCATATATTTTTTCTCTCTCGTTACTGGTCCAACCTTGCTAATTTCTCCCTTGTGTCTCTACCTAAGACTGCCAAAGATCATAATGGTATAGTTTTTTATTGGAGTGAGGATAGAAAGAAATGTCCTTTACCTTTTAGATTCAAGATCATGTGGACATCTCATCCAGAGTTTAGGAGCTTTATTGAGGGTTGGTGGATACTCATTTCTTAGGTTCTCTTATGGTTCAAGTCAAAAAAAAATTAAACTCATTAGAGAAAAAGTAAAAGGATGAAACAAGACCTCCTTTGGAAATATTTTTAAAAGGAAAGAAAAAGTGGTTGCTGACCTTAAAGAAATATAAAGTAGAATGGAAGAAGGAGAAAAACATGAGGATATTTTCAAAGAGGAGAGACTCCTAAGAGAAAGGTGTATTTCATTGAATAAACAAGAGGAGTTATTCTGGAAATAGATGTCTAGAATCTAGTGGCTTTTTGAGGGGGATAAAAATAAAAAAATTATTCCATATACCAACCCTTAAATATAGAATCCAAAATAGAATTAGGAGGATTCAATTTGCTAAAGGAGAATTTATGGAGGAGGAAGAAGATATTTCTAATGCCGTTGTTAGATCTTTTATTGGCCCCCATTCTAGAGGTAATGTTTCTTTCTCTAATCCTAACGGTTTTCTTGATGTCATCCCCACCTTGATCAATGAAGAGGATAATAGAAACTTATCTAAATAGATCACTTTTCAAGAGGTGGAAGATGTGGTGTTCTCCTTTGGTTCTTTTAAAGCCCCTAGGCTCGATGGATTTTTCCTGGCTTTTTTCCATCTCTTTTGGGACATTGTGTGTGATGATATTTTTAATGCTGCTATGGAATTATTTAGAATGGGAAGATTTATAAAAGAATGAAATTCCACATTAATTTTTCTAGTTACTAAAGTTGTTGATGCTAAAATGATGTTTTACTTTAGGCCTATTAGTATATGTAACACTTTGTACAATTTTTTTTTCTAAAATCATGGTCAATAGGCTTAAGAACATTTTACATAATCTTATTTCTCAAAATTTGAAAGGGTTTTTCAAGGGAAAAAAATTCTCGATGCGGTTATTGCCACTCATGATATTATCCATTCTATAGAAGATAGTTAAAAATCAAGTATCATTCTTAAACTGGACATCTGAAAGGCTCATGATAGGGTGAACTAGGAATTCCTTTTTGTTGTTCTAAAAAAGTATGAGTTTAGTGGTAAATTTTTAAAAATGATTATAGAATGTTTGACTCCTAATATGTATTCAGTTCTCATCAATGGTTCCCCTAAGGGATTTTTCTCCATGCTAAAAGGGTTAAGACAAGGGGAACCCCTATCCCCATATTTTTTCATTATTGTTGCTGATGTGTTAGGCCATAATATCCAAGCGAATAAGGACATGAATAAGTTGAAAGGTATTTAGGCTGCTTCACACCTTAAAAACCTTCTCTCACCAATAATTTGTTGATGGCACTATCCTTATTGGGTATGAATATGTGTCCAAAGATAATAAATAGAAGTAAATTCTTGAGAATTATGCCAAGATTTCAAGACAACAAATCAACTACCATAAAAGAAAACTCTATTTCTTCAATATTAGTGAAGCTCTCAAATCTAAGATAAAGAATGTCACAGGTAGTAATGATACTTCCTTACCTGACTAGATTATCTAGGCATGTCTCTCACTACTAAATTTACCTCTTCTTCGTATTGGAATAGTCTAATTCAAAGATTTTAGAAAAAAATTGTGGGTTGGAAGGATAAATTGTTAAGCGAGGGAGGAAAAATCCAACTTCTCAAATCTTGCCTCTAAAGTGTCTCTATTTATTTCCTTTCACTTTTAAAAATTCATAGATCAGTTGGTGACAACATTGAGGAGTTCTAAAATAGATTCTTGTAGATGGGTAATAAAGAAAAAACAAGAATCACTCTAGTCAAATGGGACATAGTGTGCATGCCAAACAAGACTAGATGTCTTTGTATTAGGAAGATAAGAACCTTTTATAGAACACTTATTCCCAACATAGGTTGGTTGCCTCTATAGAATGGTAAACATTGGGTTGACCTTATAAGGGCCAAATATATTCAAAATAGGTCAAGGGATTCCTTTCTTTATGATACTATCCCCACCTTGGGTTCCCCTCTATAGAATAGAATTCTCAAAACTAAACAAATCCTAAGGAAATGTAGTGGGAAAACTATTGGGAATGGTGGTAGCACTGGATTTTGGGAGTATATATGGCATCATAATGAACCTCTTGAGGATCATAATAACTTGAACTAGGTTAGCCATTAGCTGGTCAAAAAGTATGGTAACCAAGTCAGCAACTACATTGAATAGAAGATCGATAAGGCCGAATGGAAAGACTTAAAAAAAAAATCAAGGGATTGTGCTGACATGCCTACATAGATAAACCAATTTCTAGAGGAAGAATTAGATTATTTTTTGCCCCTTCTTCTAGACTATTCTCTTTTTTGTCACTTGATTGGAGATAAATAGATTTAGAAACACAATTCTTCTAGCAAGTTCTTTGTTAAATAAACATACAAAGCCTTGGAAACTGGAGAAGATAACATTAAAATATGGAATCAAATATGGATTACTAACCTTGTTCCTAAGGTTAATTTCTTTTGGTGGATCACTACTCATGGAAAAAATTTAAAAATTGATAACTTGAATAGAAGAGGCTACTCCTTGTTGAATATGTGTGTGCTATGTTACTCTGATTGTGAAAGCATGGATCATCTTTTATTACATTGATCCTATGTGAGGTAATTCTAGGATAAATGATTTTCCCTCACTAATGTGTGCTATTTTTTTCAATTCTCTATGAGATTATTCATTAACCATTAGAGATTTCTCGCTTTCAATCACCATATTATAAGAAATCTATGGGCTATAATCCCTCTCTTTATCATCTAGAATATATGGAAAGAGTGAAATAATAGAAATTTTAAAGATCAATCTAGAAACAGTAATGTCCTTTTCCAAATAATCAAACAATAGATAAAGGATAATGTTAGTGGTGTTACTTTTGGGAGAGGGAAAGACATCCCCAATTTGTAGCAGCTAAGGGTTAAACAAAATTGGAAAATTTAGTAGAACCTCCTTAATATTAATTAGGATAGTATTATGAGAGGGAAAATCACTAGATGTACTCTCCCAAATGAGGGAAGGGTCAGATGCAATGTTATTTGGTATACTAAAGGTAATATTGAGTACTTTTCTATTGGTGGAGTCATTAGGAATTGGAAAAATATTCTTATTTAAGGTTTTTGCAAAAGCTTGGGACTTGGGTCTCTTGGTTCCCAAATCATTATATTAGAAAGT
The DNA here is from genome assembly GCA_027943335.1 of Chamaecyparis obtusa. Lineage (NCBI taxonomy): Eukaryota > Viridiplantae > Streptophyta > Pinopsida > Cupressales > Cupressaceae > Chamaecyparis > Chamaecyparis obtusa. The sequence goes on from BSBK01006578.1 coordinate 965,748, forward strand.
TTTAAGAGCATGTTAAGATCTGTACTCAAACTCTCCACTTGATTTGGCCAATAAATGGGAATGATTGGTATTATTTTCTTCACCTACTCTTTAGGTTCTGTAGGACCTAGGAGGGTAAACCTATTCTTCAATTGTATACATGCTAGCTAAAGCTTTTTATAGAAGATGTAATTCTTACTTCAAGTATTTATAGTTTATCAAGAAGGCACTAAATCTTTAGATGGATTTTTTTCTTGATTATTATTCTAACTTTACATTCACTTCCACAATTATATGTTCACTCTTTTCCTACTTATGATTTCTTCACTATTTTATATATTCGCTTCTATCTAACTTTTATCTGATTATTATTGTAATCTTCTACTTTTTCTTTATTAACTAACTTATATCCTCTATCTACCTTATTAACTATTTATTTAACTAAGCTCTACTATTTATTTTTTATATTAATTCCTAGGTGAATGTTGTTTTTATTATTTTTTACATCAAAAAACTTTGGAACAATACCCCATATAGACCAATGCTTTATTGTATTGGGATATATATTCAAATGCTTCTCTAACCCTACATTTAACTTTGTGAGACAATTTTTACTTCCACTATTGGAATGAATCTATCAACTGTTCTGACCTCTATGTCTTTGGTTACTAAATCACATTGCAATTAGTCTTAGTGAGTTTAACTTTTATTAGAAAAGACCAATAATAAAAAACCTACATGGAAAACCACTTTTCATATAAATTTAGATAATTTAATTACAATATAATTCAAAATAACTTCTCCACATGATGGCTCAGACAACTTCTACTTCTTAGAATAAAAATCACAAAGAACTGATCAAATTGGAAATGCACTCCATAACCTTTTAACAATGAAAGCAACTGAAAATATATTGATATTAAAAAATATTCTTCTTACAATTGATAATAATGTATATCTTGAATAAAAAGCCTTGATATTGATTCCCCTTCTATTACAAAATTATCTTAGAATATCTTAGAACTTATGAAAAGATATGCCCCTTCATTATCAATAGATACAACCTTTGGTTATAATTACTAAACTAATACTAAATAAATAATAAAACACATAAACAACTAGTGTTAATCCATCATTGTAATGACATTATTTTTATGCTCCTTTTAGGCCTCTAAATCATATGTTTATGCATCTTGTATAATGTGTTTGACGTAGTGCTCTAGAGTAACCATATTTTCCAAGTGAGAACAAGCATCATCCAACAATAATCCTTCCTTCTTGCTGGCATACAGTTCATCCAACAATATCTTGTCACACTTAAAACACTAGTTCTCATGATTCTTTAATTTTCTATCCTTGGTTGATGGTAAGCCTATATTTACTATTGTAGAAAACTCTTTATATTCTTCCATCAAGTCCTCTGAATAACTTTCATGGTTTTTCAATGTCTTTTCCATTTTTGTAATTGACTTTGTATTGGATACCTTGAGCCTCATACATTTTAATTCTCCTTCCAATCCACCCCTTAATATCTTGTTCTCCAAAATATTTTCAAGGTTCTTTTTTGTAAATATCACAAAATTCATCAAGGACTATCTTCAGATTTGCAAATCTTTTGTGCAATAAAGTGGATACTATATCAAATTTGACATTCTCCATGTCACTTTATAGTTGTTGATATTCCTTTGGAAACTCTTCATACTGGTTACTAGTTTCATTACTCTATACTAATGCAATCCTTAACCTAGTATAACCATTCCCATAGCCTATGCCCTACTGAATTTTTCCATATCAATGATAACGTCTACAGATACAATGGAGTTAATTTCCATGACCTTTAGCTTCATCATATGTCTAAAGGCTTTATCAACATCAATTATTTTTGGCCTTTTGTGTGGTGGATATAAATCCCACAAAAACATATTGCATTTTCATCTATATCAAAGCATGATCCAATTAAAATCTAATTAAATCCCTCAATATTCAATTTGGAATCTTTATTTTTAGAATGTAAAAACTATCAAATATCAAAGATGCAATGATAGCCCATCATGGAAATAAAATAACACTTTACTCAATTAGCAATTGTCTCCTCTTTTGAGGGGTCATGCTTTGGATCTCCCAATCCACATCATCTTTCAATTGTTCTATCAACTATTTCTCATTTTAGGTGTGATGTGGGGTAGACTCTCTCAATTTTATTCCTTTTAGATTGAGTATAAATGATTTGAATTTTTTGGACTAGATAGATTCATCATCTAAAAAAAAGTTATATATAGGCTTCTAATATATTATCTTGATCAACTTGTAATTTAATGGCCATTTTGATATCCATATTAAGAAATTCTTCAAATTCACTAATGTTCACCCTAGATGTTATTTCATATTCTTGCGGTACTTCATTTTCATCTAATTCCTCACCAAAGGGCCGAGACTCCAAATCTCTCAATTTTTGCCTCTTCATATCCAGTTCTCTATTGTATTTGTTAATCATTTTAATAGCCTTAGTCTCCTCCTTATTACTAAATATATCCTCTGTTGGCATAAACACATGAAGATAATCTCCCAAATTTTGTTTCTTTTTATAAGAGTAGATATAACCCTCTAGATCATACCCTCTTCTAAAAAAATGTTCTTCCAAATTTAATTCATTCTAAAATTTAGTTTGAACTACTTCATATGGCTTTGTGGAAATAATAGTAAAGTCTCCAAAACTTAAAGTCTCATGTAAGAAAGAATATTTAAGCAATTTACCAAAATGTAAATGATTTGAAAGACAAAATCGTCTTACAATTTCAAGGTATGAAATTATGTCTGGTACTATTTTTGATAACTAGTATGGACCCCCTTCAAAACCATAAATTTTAATATAATTTAGAACAGAGAGTGGGGGTGAATTAGTTGTTCATAGGTCCAAAAGTACCAATTGAACTTTTAAACACTTCAACAATCTCAGATCTAATCACCAACACAACTTGGTCTTTAAAGAATATATATACCAAAAACATATAACATGTAGTCCACTGTCCAATAGTATTTATCTTGTAGAATATAAAACATACACATCAAAACATTCACATGAGTATAACACTAGGATTTATAGTGGAAACCCAATTTGGGAAAAACCACTTTGTAACATGTTATTGCTAATTTCACTGTTCTAAAGTGAGCTCTTTGAAAAGCTAACCTTGTTAAAGGTTTACAAACACACTGCTAGGTGTGATCCTATTAAAGGATTTCAATCACCCTATTAGGAGTGGCCTTGTTAGAGGATTTAAGTACATTCCATTAGAATGCCACCTTGATTAAAAGATTTAACAATGACTGTTAGGTCAACCTTGATTAAAGGATTTAGATTGATACAATGTTAGAAAGTAGCAGCAGTTTCTGATCTTAAAAACATACATATCACTTTGCAAATAGCAGATCCAATTCACACATATATTCTGATTTACTAAGTGAGTTCCATTTCCATCTCCATCTCTAATCTGCTCAAAATTCAGTTCAAGCAATCACAACTCTGATCAACTCCTTCACCTTCAGCATTCTGCTTAGACTAATTAGTTAATAACATCAACAACTCTAGCATACTCTGTAACCTCACAATTAGGTTTTCCTTTATACCTCTTTAATAGGTAGATCCTTCTTTTTCTGTTTAATCTCCTTTGTAGATCTTACATTTAGGTTAGATTCATGAATCCTCCCAACATTTAAGTTCTTCATCCATCCTTCTAGAAACATCTTCAATCTCCTCATTGAATCCATAATAAAATGATTTTCCATACATTAAATTCTCCATACAATCAATTAATAAAGTCAACATGATTTACATAACCCAAGAATTCAACTATGTTGGCTAGGAATCTGAATTCTTCCTCCAAATGTAAATTACTGATGCTCAGTCAATACTATGTTCATCTCCTTGGTCATTACTACATAGCTCATTCATCTCTTCAAACTATCTTCCTCAGCTAATACTATCTTTCTCGGTAATTTCCTGACGCTTGGTATTTCCAGATGTTCGGTTAACACTACAGTTACTTGGCATATACTGGCACTTGGTTGACACTAACATCACTTGGATTAAACTAGATTTCTTCACTTTTTCTCAGTTAAGCCTACTTCTTTAGTCTTTCTTCTAACTTAGATAAATAATACATTATCTTATCGTTGTGCCAAATAATCAAGTACTCATTGAAGTATCAAATAACTCAAACTTTCCCTAGGTTCTATTGTTATCTCTCTTTCCCTAATCCTTTTCAACAATCAATAGATATATTACTTTCTTAGATAGCAACTATCTTACCAGTTAAGGTTTGACATCAATGACAATACAACAATTTCTTCAATTGTAGTTTCCAACAATCTCCCTCTTTGGCATTGATGGCAACACCATATGAATAATACATGATATACCAACCAATCCAAAACTTTTTTATTACATGAGAAATATTTATAATATCCTTAGCTTCTTTCTTGACCATTCACATAGTTACTCCCTCTGAATATTTTATGTCTCTCCCTTTATCTTAATCTCTCCCTCTTTGATGTGTTTTCATCTAAATCTCTCCCTCTTTGACAATAATGCCAAAGAAGTTTCTAGAACTTACATCTTTCATATGTAGATATCATCTTATCAGTTTAGTATCAATATTTCTCCCTCTGTCATCTTGTTTATGACTGTTTATCAGCATTTTTGTACTTTTCACAACTCTAGGCAGCTCCTAAAGTGTGATCTTTCCTACATCAATTTGTCAGATACTCTATGTAGCAAATTTGATGCAGTGCTCCTAGCTTGACTAGGAAGCCTTAGTTAGGGGAAGCACCCCTAATTTACCTCTAAGATATTCATGAGCACCCTTAGGTAAAGCTTTTGTGAATATGTCTACTAGTTGTTCCTTTGTGTTCACATATTCCATTCTCACTTCTTTATCTTGTACCAATTCCCTCAAATAATGATACTTGATAGAAATATGTTTGGTCTTTGTGTGCTTCAATGGATTCTTTGATATGTTGATAGAACTTGTGTTATCATAGAATATAACAACCAATTTAGTGATCTCCTCTTTCATACCTTTCAACAATTGCTTGATCCATATCGGATTTGAATAGTTCACTACAAATGCTACATACTCAACTTCTGTTGTAGATTGGGAAATGCAATTTTGTTTCTTTCTTGTCAAGGAGACTAACCTCCATCCATGAAAGAAAGCTCCACCACTTGTAATTTTCATGTCATCAACATTTCCTACCCAATCTGTATCAGTGTAGACTCTTAGTTCAAATTTCTCATTCTTCTTGTAGTACAATCCATACTCTTCTATCCCTTTCAGATATCTCAGTATTCTCTTCACAGCCATCATATGATTTTCTTTAGGATTGGCAGAGAATCTTTCCACAATCCCAACTACTGGGGCTATATCTAGTTTGCTTTGAACAACATATTATAGCTTTGCCATCATGGATCTATATAGGGTTTGATTTACTTCAGTAGTATCATTAGTTTTAGATAGTTTTTGTTCAGTAGCCATAGGAGTACTCATTGACCTTGAATCCTCCATTCCAAAGGTTTTGATTATCACTTTAACATATTTAGATTGTGTGATAAAGATACCTTTCTCCATCAAATATATTTGTAAACCAAAAAATAATTTGATCTCACCAAACATAGACATCTCAAACTCAGTTTGCATCTCATTTTAAAATTTTTGACATAGGGCATCTTGTCCTCCAAATATGATATCATCTACAAAAATTTCAGCTAAAAAAATCCCTTTACCTTCTTCATCTTTCATGTACAAATTGTTGTTGTCATTTGTCCTTGTAAAGCCAATCTTTATCAAGTAATTGTGCAGCCTCTCATACCATGCTCTAGGGGCTTGCTTCAATCCATACAACACCTTGTTCAATTTTCAAACCATATTTTTCTTGTCTGGATCAAAAAATCCTTCAGGTTGTTCAATGTATACTTCTTCTAATATGCCATTCAAAAATGCTGACTTAATATCAATTTGGTATACCTTGAAATCTTTGTAAGTAGCATATGCAAGTAGAGTTCTTACTCCTTCTAATCTTGCTAAAGGGGAAAATGTTTCCCCAAAGTCTATTCCTTCTTATTGTGCATAACCTTTTCATACCAACCTTGCCTTGTTCCTTGTGACTTGTCCATGTTCATTAAGCTTGATTTTGAATACCCATTTTGTTCCAATAACATTCTTTTTTTCTAGTCTCGACACCAGAGTCCAAGTATCATTCTTTTCAATTTGATCTATTTTTTCATTCATAGGTTGAACCCATTCTTCATTTTCCAAAGCATCTTTTAATGTCTTAGGCTCAAATTCACATAACAAACATGTAGGGTCTTTCAACTTACTTTTGGTCAGGACTACAGTTTCATTATCTCCAATGATTTTCTCAGGCTTATGATGTCTTCTTACATACTATGCCAACGTAGGCTCAAATTTCCATTCTCATTTCTCTTCAGGCACATCATGAAAATTATTAGATTCTACTTCTGATTGCTCGGTAGCATCCTCTTGATGCTCGGAAGCATCTTCCTAACTCTTCATATGGTATAGGTGTGTTACTTGCCTCTCCTTCTTCCATATAGATAAAAGATCTATAGTCTTCAGGTTCTCTTTTGCCTTGTTCATTTTTTTCTACATATTCATCAACTCTCACATTTGCACTTTCCACAATTTTTTTAGTGTTAGAATTCAAACACTTATAAGCTTTACTCTTTGTGTAATATCCTAGGAATATGCCTTCATCACTTTTTGCATCAAACTTTCCATTTCTATTTTCCTTCAGTATATAGCATTTACTCCTAGATATTCTAAATTATTTCACATTAGGTGCATATCTATGCCATATTTCATAAGGTGTAACATTTGTACCTTTCTTGATTTGTACTTGGTTTAGGGTATAAACAGATGTACTTACAGCTTCTCTCCAATACTTTTATGTAACATTCTTCTGAATCATTAGTGTCCTTGCACAATCCATAATAGATTTGTTTCTCCTCTCATCTATACCATTATGTGGAGGTGTTCTAGGTGCAGACATCTGCCTCTTGATTCCTCTATCATTGTAGAATAGATTGAACTCATTTGATATAAACTCTCGACCTCGGTCAGATCTCAGACATTTCAGGCTTCTACTTGTTTCTTTTTCAACCTTTTCCAAGTACCACTTAAACAACTGAAATGCATCATATTTTTCTTTTAAAAACATTATAGTCATCATCCTAGTGTAGTCATCAACAAATAGAATAAAATACTTAAAAACACAATAGCTTTGTACACCCATAGGTCCACAAAGGTCAGTATGAACTAAATCCAAAGCATTCTCATAAGTAAATGTCTTTCTCTTGAAACTAGACTTAGTTATTTTACCCAACTGACATTGTTTACACATTACATTATCTGGTTTCTTCAATCTCAGAAAACCTCTAACTTTCTTCTTTTTACTAATACTCACCATATTTTCAAAGTTAACATGACACAACCTCTTATGAAAGAACCAAACATCATCAAATTGTGCAAAAAAATATGTCTCCTCAGATAGATCTAGATAGAACAAATTACCTCTAGTTTGTTCTCCACTTCCAATTAGTTCATTAGTAGCATCAAATATTTTAGCCTTCTTGTGATGAAATTCCACTTAGTAACTAGTGCTATTATGATGTGCAACACTAAATAGATTATAGTTAAGACCTTCAACCTAATAGGAATTTTCACATGTGATCTTATCAGTTAACCTAATTGATCCTTTACCTCTCATAGGACATGGTGCATCATTACCAAACTTTATACTTCTACCTTTGTAATGATCTAGGGTTTTAAATTTACTTTTATCACCAGTCATGTGATGTGAGCAACCACTATCAATAATCCATTTATCACCTTTACTCGCATAAGAAATAAGTGCAGTTTTATCATCCTCATTAGAATCATTTTTCATAGCAACATAGACTACTTCAATATCAAAATCATCACTATCACTATCACTATTAGTTTCTCCTTCTGTAATATAATAGGATTTCTTACCTTTATCCTTGTAATCTTTGTACCTTTGGTGATCTTTGTTATCTTTCTTATCCTTTTACTTTCTATCTCTTTCCTCATCCTTGTCATTTCATTTAGGACACCTTGCAACAATATGGCCAAATTTGTTACATGAGAAGCATATTATAGGAAGTTTAGCTTTATATTTGCATTTTCCTCTCTTCAATCTTCTAGCCATGAGTGCCTCAAGATCATCTAGTTCCTCATCAGAAGTGTCACTATCACTTTCATCATCACTTTCACTTTTCACACACTTTTCTTTTGCTCTCTTAGATTTATGTAAAACCATTTCTGATTTGAAAGTAGATTCAAAATTAGGAATAGTGTAGTTATCATAGTTAGAAAGTTCAAAAGCAGTAAGCTAACCAACAAGGCTTTCCAGAGTTAAAACATTACCAGGGTTACATCTTGATTCTTGAATTGCTGAAATTATGATAGCATAAATAGGAAGCAAAGTTCTCAATACCTTTCAAATGATAGTCTCATATTCAATGATTCCATTAGCTCCTTTAATAGAATTCACTATCTCTTTTATTCTCCCAAAATATTGAGAAATATCCTCACCTTCTTGCATTTTCATCTCATCAAACTTACCTCTCAAGCTTTCATCTTTTGCTCTCAGCAAATTTGTATCACCACCATAGATAGTTGCAAGAGTATCCCAAATTCTCTTTGTAGTTGTGCAATCCTTGATGTCTTCAAATTTAGGATATCTTAGGGAAGATGCAATCTCCAACATTGCTTGATTGTGCTCCTATTTTGGTTACATCTCCTCGACAGTCAAAGGTGTAGCAGGTATAACATAGTCATGTTCAACATAGTATTTTTTTGAATCTCCAATACTAGCTAGATGCAGTTTCATCAGACTCTGCCATGCAGGGAAGTTCTCCTTGTTCAACTTTGGTACTTCCTTTTTATAAATCTTGATCATTTTCTTCAAGTACCTTTAATATTGTTCTTTGTAAGCACCAACAACTTGGATACCAATTGTTAATATGATTTAGAACAATAGAGACGGGGGGTGAATCAGTTATTCTCAGGTCCAAAAGTACTAATTGAACTTTTAAACACTTCAACAATCTTAGATATAATATCCAACACAACTCGATCTCTAAAGAATATATACCAAAAACATATAACATGTAGTCCATTGTCCAATAGTATTTATCTTGTAGAATATAAAACATAGACATCAAAACATTCACACAAGTATAACACGTGGATTTACAGTGGAAACCCAATTTGGGAAAACCACTTTGTAACATGTTACTGATATTTTCACTCTTTTGAAGTGAGTTCTGTGAAAATCCAACCTTGTTAAAGGTTTACAAACACACTGTTAGGTGTGACCCTGTTAAAGGATTTCAATCACCCTATTAGGAATGGCCTTATTGGAGGACATAAGTACATTCCATTACAATGCCTCCTTGATTAAAGGATTTAACAATGAATTTTAGGTCAACCTTCTTTAAAGGATTTAGATTGATACAATGGTTAGAAAGTAGCAGTAGTTTCTGATATGAAAAACATACAATTCACTTTGCAAATAATAGATCCAATTCACACATATATGCTGATTTACTAACTGAGTTCCATTTCCATCTCCATCTATGATCTCCTTGGAATTCTCTTCAAGCAATCACAACTCTAATCAACTCCTTCACCTTCAGCCTTCTTCTTAGACTAATTAGTCAAAAACATCAACAAATCCAACATACTTTGTAACCTTAGAATTAGGTTTTCCTTTATACCTCTTCAATAGATAGATCCTTCTTTTGTCATTTAATCTCCTCCATAGATCTTAGGTTTAAGTTAGATTCATCGAATCCTCCCAACATTTAAGTTCTTCATCCATCCTTCTAGAAACATCTTCAATAACCTCATTGAATCCATAGTAAAATGATTTACCATGCATTAGATTCTCCATACAATCAATTAATAAAGTCAACATGATTTACATAACCCATGAATTCAACTATGTCAACTAGGAATCTGAATTCTTCCTCCAAATGTAAATTACCGATGCGCGGTCAATACTGTGTTCATCTCCTTGGTAATCACTATGTAACTCGGTCATCTCTTGAAACGGTCTTCCTCAGGTAACACTATCTTGCTCAGTAATTTCCTAACACTCGGTATTTCCTAATGTTCGGTCAACACTACAGTTCCTCAACATATACTGGCACTCGGTCGATACTAACATCACTCGGTTTAAACTAGATTTCTTTACTTTTGATGGGTTAAGCCTGCTTCTTCAGTCTTTCTTCTAACAATTTCTTCAATTGCAGTTTCCAACAATAAACTCTAATATAAGTGAAATCAATATGTACATACTAGTCACCCCAATTGTGTTGGACCACCCCCTATCATCAAACTCTTTAGGCCTTAGAAATTTCTTAACCTCAATGGACAATGATGTGTCATATAAATAATTGTACATTTGATAGATCGTCTTTACAAACCATTCCTCAAATTTAACACAGTTTGAGTTCTCATACCTTAAATCCTAGATGGCTATCCATAACTAAATTGATTGATCTTCTCCATTCTTCCCCTTGGTTGCCACTTTCCATTTTTATGGCCATATCCCTTTGGTTTATTCTTAGAATAGTATCATATGCACTAATATATAATAATATTTGAAACGTGGGTGTTCACTATCCTCTTAAAGTAAAACCATCCCTACATGCATTCTTGTAGCCATGTACTATGCCTAGTTAAAGGGTCTGGGATCAAACATCTGAATATTTGTTGCTAACAACATTGGACTTATCGACATAAATTTAGGTATCTCAACCTCTTCAAACTTCCCACAAAAGTAATATTTATACTACAAGGTCTGAACAGTTCAATTTTGAAAGGAGGACTATCTTCATTTGTGAGTGGATCAAGAATTCCTTTTTGTTTCTCTCTATGGATGGTCGATTTCCACCCTTTGTATGTGGTGTCAAGTATGATGTACTCCTCCAATTCATTAAATGAAAGAGGAAAATTGTGTGTCTAATCCAAATTTAATACCTCTACCAGGGTATTCAAATATATGTAAACAAAGGGTTTTCCTTAGGAGTCACATATGGCTCTCTTCTATGAATCATTATTTCTGACTAGTAATTCCATTAATTAAATGTTGACAAACACATTGGGTACTAGAAGCTTACCTAAATTTATTTTTCATGGATGACATATTTCCATAGGGTTATCCCTTCTCATGTAATGTAATAAAAATAATTTATAACCCTTGATATTCATCCATATGTCACACACATCCCAAAATATATCCTCAAGCTCGTCTTGAATTCTCTATTGGAACAATTATATTGTATTAAGGAATCTTTTATAGATGTAGAGACCTCTACAGATTAACCTCCATTATTTTACCCAATTTTGGCAATTTATTATGAATGGCTTTTGAGATGACCCCTGTCAAATTCTATTGTCAGTACTTCATAACTTTTCCTCTTGTGAATCTTTTAATTCCTTCAATCTTGAACATTAATGGTATGCTCTAATGTTTTTAAATTTTGAAACAATTGATATGACAATTATTTTAATCGACATTATTTATACCAATAACAAATATTTTTATGCACCACTCATATGCTTCTTTATCAAATAAGCAATACTTTTAGGCATCCTTTCAATATAGCTTCCAACACTTAGTCATCACCTTAAGTCCCACCAATTGTCTTATCAATCATCGGTGTAATTGGATTTTCTCTATTCTATAATGGAAAGCTATTCTGATAGTGTTGTTAGCAATACTTCCCCCAATCAGATTGTTTCTTATAATCAACATAGGTTCTATTGACATGATACTATTCTCCGTGTATCCCCTTATCAGCATAGGTTTAGTCGATGCCTTATTAGTAATTGCCGATAGGCTAGGCAAGTACTAATGCATCCGTTTTTTGATTTCTTCCATTAACTAGTGATTAAAAAATCACATTTCTACCAATTAAAATTATTATTTTTATCAAATTTGTTACAAAATTAATAATTTGTATAGTATACATGCACATTTTTTATGTTTATAATTCAACAAAATTAATTTCTAGCTCTTCTATTGGCTTAAAAATTTAGGCTCTTATACATGGATTTTGTGGAAGCACCACCTCTATTAAAATTTTCAAGGCAATATTATAGGGGCAAATACTTTACCATGCCCTTAAAATAATTCATATTTATTTTAAACAATATGTTATAATATAAATGCATGGTTTTGGATAATCTTAACTTTTTCATTATATATTTTATAATAAATAATTATAAGTTATATTTTAAAATACTAAATAATATGGTTTTACATAAGTTATATGAACTATATAAAATATTATTAAAATTATTCTTAGTTAATTAAATGATATAATTTATTTTGATTTTAACAATTATTTTTTTAAAATAGGAAATTGTATTATATTAGATTAATAATTTATGTGAAGTATTTAAATTTTGATTTATAGTTATATTTTTAAAATATCTTATAATATATTATATTGATTATTTATGTATAAATTATTTTATTTCAAAAATTAATAATTATATTTTAGAAAAATAATTTTATTGATATTTTTAATTATATATTTTTTAAATATTGATAATATATAAAATTAAAAAATTAAAAAATAATATAAAAGATATTACTTGAAATCTGTTTAAAAATTAAAGATAATTTAAGTACTTCATTAACATAGATATATTCACTAAGGATTAATTTTCTCTTGTTTTTATTAATTTGATTTAAACTACGATAATTAAATATCTTAAAATTGTAAAACAAAAGAGTAAAATATTTATAATTATTATATGTTTATAATTCCAAATTAATATAAGACTTCACCTATTATAACATATAGATATAATATTAATTACATTGTGATTAATACCAATTATACTTGTATTTAGTAACTACAACAACAGGTATTTGTTTATCTTTAACTTATCATTATTAACTTAATATCAAACTCCTAATCAATTAATCAATTAATTATATTTGTATGAAATAGCCATAATACAATTTGGAAGAATTTAATTATTATTATTATTATTAATATTAAGGCAAGTACTTTGCCACTACGTGGCACTTGTTTATTATTTCTTTATTGGTGAATCTTCTTCAATAAGACATTTTATCTATCAATAGAGTATTTTAGTATTCTCTCCAATCGGTGTATCAATATACTATTAGATCACTTGTTGAAATCTTCTATCGATGGTGAACTTCTATATCAATCACAAAATTCTCTATTGTTATGACTTTGGCCAAAAATGTAACTTTAGCTCACAACTTCCTTTCCTTGGTGTGATTCCTATAGATGTATCTCATCCGTGTAAATTGGTATTATCAGGAACTACAAGTATTTATTTCTCTGATAGTTATACACTCATGTGATCACTTCCTCATCATAATGTATTATGATTATCCTTTGTTGCCTTCAGTCTTTAATCTATATAAGTTTTTTATTACTTCATTTGGTATTACTTCATCAGTAGGATTCCTACCGCTAGTTAATTCATTCATTGAAATAATTTTTTACTATTGGACGACCTATTGGGATGCTATGTTGATATTATATTGTTACACCAATCACCTTAATAATGTTTCTACCATCGGGCTAATAATCTTCAAGTCCCGTTGATACTTGATGTATATTGAGCAAGTGATATTAATGAAAGAATAGGGTAATTATACAAATAATACTATCATTTTGAGAGAAACCTATATATAGTAACTTCACAAATTATAAATTCTATATGGGAATGATTAGAATAATGTTCTTAACAAAATTTACTATCTGAACTAGAGTTATAATTCAGTTATGGTTATGATGAAATCTCTATAAGAAAACTTTGGTAACTTCAATATTTGTGAAAGAATATCAAATACAAAAGCTTGGTGATGACCTATGAACCTATCCTATATCAGAATCCTTGAAATTTTATTTAGAGGAATTATTTCTAGGCTATTATGATTGTTATTTATTTTCATCAATAGTACTTCAAAATTTGTAAATTTTGAAGTCCCAATAGTGACTCTTTCTCGGGATGTATGTTCATCTTGGACATAGCAAGAATTCAGTTATCTCTAGGGGAGTAGACGAAAATGGCATGGGGAATAGAATAAAAATAATAAAAAATGGATGGTTTTGTGGGGTATGTACAAATTATATGGCAAGGTGTGTCCTAATCTACTATACATGGAATAGAAATTCTTCTCTTTAAGAGAAAAATTGCCTCAAGAATTGTCCATTAACTAGAAATTCTCGTACTTCTCCTGAGGTATTTTTCAAGTAGTATGAATTCTCTCCTCCTTTCCCATTGATCACTAATGGACCAATCCACAATGCCTCAAAATTTTCATGCTTACCTTTTCCCTAGTTCTTTTCATTCCACATAAGTACCCAATCTCTTTCCTTAAATATCCTGTCAGTTGCCTTTTCATCATGTAAAAGTTTAACTTGTTGGATTTTGATATTTTTTTTCAGCATCCCTTTTGATTTTATCTAATTCAATCAATCCCTTGAACCTCTCCTCCATATAATTAACATCCCCAATTTTCTCTTCCAAAATAATTCTGAAAATAGACAAAAATTTTCTAAAGGAAATCTAGCTTTCTTCCCATATACCAATTCATAGGGTGAATGTCCTATAGATTTTTAAGTGGTGATCCTATCAGCCCATAGTGTTCCATTTAGTTTAGAATCCAAAGCATTTTTTTTTCAGTATCCTTCTAATTATCTTTAGTATGTTCTTATTGTTCGATCCAGCTTTCCCATTTTCCTATGGATAATATTGTGATGACTATGAAAGAGTGATTTCATAGCTTTCACAAAATTCTATAAATTCATTTGATCTAAAATGCATCCCATGTTGTCAGTGACTATATTTCAAGGGATCCCAAATCTGATCACTATATTTTCCATTAAGAATTTAATCACTACTTTACTAGTGTCTTATCTAGTTAGTGTTGCCTCTACCCACATAGTAAAATAATCAATAGCTACTAGTGTCCATTTGTGTCCTCCACTTCATTTATCATGTATCTCACCAATGAAATCAATGTCCCACATCTAAAATGGTTCCTCATATTGTATGGGTCTAAGGAGTAAATCCCCTTGATATTTCAATTTCCCTTAGAAATTCTAACACAATTCATATTTTCTAACATAATCATAACAATCATTGAAAAAACATGATCACTAGTAACATTCCTTTAATATCTTGTGTTGTGGTCTTTCTTGAAAAATGGTCACCACATACATCATCATGAATTTCCTTAATTCTTTATTTTGACTGATAGGAATCCATGTAGAAGAGGAGAACACCTTCATGGTTCCTCCAATATAATTCACCTTCAATCAGTTAATGCCTTTCTACTTGTAACTTCAAAGATCTCTTTTGATTGTCATTCAAGTCATTTGGACACTTCATGTGTTTCAAATAATAGACAATATTTTTATACCAAGGGCACATTTAAATACTCAGAACTGCTTCCTCAAGCTTTACATAGTTTACATCAGTTGCATCAAGATTTGATTCTACCATAAGTTTTGTCAATCCCTATCCTCTCACCAATTTTTTATTTGAATATCAATATTGAACTCCTAGACCTGATTTCTCCATCTACACCTTCTCCCAATAACTCTAGTTTGTCTGAAAATATCTTTCACAACTGCATTAGGCACATAAGCAGTGATTTTATCTCCCACCAAGTATGGCCTTAATGATTTCACTTCCTTGACCAATGCATAGGCCTATTTTTCATTAATACCATAGTTCAGTTCTGTTGCTTGCAAAGTCTTGCTAAAAAAAGAAATGGGTTATTCATACCCTTCATTGTTCTTTTGCAACATCACTAAGGCTATGGTATGAAAAGAAGAAAAAGAAAAAATATGGTTCAAGGTTTAGAAAAATTTGGAGATTTCAATAAAGGAGGCTCCTTAATTTCCCTCTAAATATTTATGAAATCATCAAGGGATTCAAATTTCCAATCTAATATTGTACCTTTCTTCAATTTTTTTGGCAATTGGTTTCACAATCTATACAAAGTTTGATATAAATCTTCTATCAAAATTTATTTGACCAAAGAATGACTGAATGACCTTTGCTGTTTTAGGAACTAGAATTTTATCAATGGAACTATCCTCTCAGGATCTATCCTCACTCCTTCCTTTAATACAATATGCCCTAATATTTTTCCTTCAGTGACACAAAAATGACATTTGTTTAGATTAAGTGATATGTCATACTCTAGAGCTTTAAAAAAATCCTTTCCAAATGTTTACAATGATCTTCAACCCTTTTTTAATATGAGACAAAATCATCTTGATATACCACCATTATTACATCGATCAACTCCTCAAATGTAACATCCATGACTCTTTGAAAAGTAGGTCCAGTGTTAGTTAATCCAAATGGAATTCTAACATATACATATGTGACCCATGGTGTTACGAAGGAGGTTTTATGTTGTTCTAACTCCTTCAGTTTGACTTGATTGTATTTCAAGAACCCCTTCCATTATAGATAGAAACTCATTCCCTATTACTTTTTGTAATAATTCCTCCATATTTGGCAAATCATAGTTATCCTTGAAACACAATATATTTATATTTATGAAATTCACCATTCTTCTTTACGACTGGAACCAAATTAGATACCCAAGTATAGTGTCTGATTGGTTTAATAATTCTACCATACCTTAACTTTATTAATTCCTATTTCATTTTTGGGGTTAAGGTAGCATTTATTGGTCTTTTCCTTTGTATGAAAGGTTTAACATCTGGTTTCAATGGTATTTCATATTGAAATAAGTATTCTCTATATTATTTAAGGTCATAATATGACCAAGAAAACACAAGTCTATACTTTCTTATTAATGTAATAACATATGATCTGATTTTAGGGTCGAGTCTTTTCCCAATGCATACTTTGTTGGAAAGTAATGTTTTGAGAGCACTATGAAGCACTTGAGGCTTTTCATTTATCAAAACACATATGATATGGTGATCTCATGAAGTAGGTATGAGTGTTGAAGATACAGTCTTGAAAATGACTAAGTATGGAATCAGATTTACAGAGTACTGCAGAACTATTTTGGGCACCGAAGACAGTATGATGGATTATAGCTCACAATCTTAGAGGAAGAAATTTTGGGATATATATGACCTTTAGTTAAGGTCTCTTGTGATTTGGTATTGATATCAGTAAGTTATAGTGATATGAAGACATGCGAAGATAGAGAAATAGTGAAACATGGCATATGAACAGTCACAATGATTAAGGGAATGTAAGATGGAATGGTAACATGCTAAGTTAGATAAAGATTGTAGATTTTTGACACTTTGGTAATACAATATTTTTGACTTAGTATTTATTGTTTTCATTATTAATTATTCTATTTTGTATTATATATGGGAGCCTACTGAATGATAGAATTCATATTTATATGAAGATATTTTTGAAAAGGGATAATGAGTTTATTATATGAAATAGTGATATTGATGGCAGATGTGAGATTAGAGGTTGGCATATGATATTGAGAACTATAACTAGAAGTATCAAATCATAGAAGATGCTTGTATTATTCATTGTTAAAGAACACTTTGTAACTGAAGTATTGATTGTAAGATCTGTAAGCTCACTATACCTTTAATAGGGTTTTAGTATACCTTTAACATGGTTGATATTCCTCTAACAAGGAAATGTACTATGTAACACTCAGATCCTAATAGGGCTAGATCTCCTAACAGGGATATTATATTTTAGTGCATAGTTGTGGGTACCATCCCCATCAGAGTTTTCTCTTGGCCAGGGTTTCCTCAAAAACAAATAATGGTGTTATGAGTTGTGTGTTATTTTTTTTATGTTATTTTCATTTCTGCAATCATATGGTTTATTTTTAATTGGTTTAAGTTTAATATAAAGTGTTGTAATACTGATTCACCCCCCCTCTTAGTATTACTCAATCCTAACAATTGGTATCAGAACTATTGGCCCTTAGAGAGAAAGTCTAATAGTTTAAGGGAGATCAAAATGGATTCAGAAAGTTTACAAGAGAACTTTGAAGTAGAACTTGATGACCTGGACAAAAAAAAGGCTAAGAATGGTGAATTGAAATTCAAATTAAGAAGAGAAAAAGGTTTTATCAAGAAACTAAAGGAACAACTTGAATTTTCAAGAAGTCAGAGACAAGACCTTATGGAAAATATCAAGGAGGATTCAGACAATGATACATCAAACCAAGTAAAAGAGCTTGAGCAAGAAAAACAAATCAATCTTTTAATGATTAAAGAGATCCAACATGAAAAGGATGCAACATACAAAGTTGAAGAGACTCTAAAAGGAGCGAACATGTAGATAGGAGAAATGCATATTGAACTTGATCACTACAAGGATAAATGCCTGGAATTAGAGAAATACAATCAGATCATTAAAGGTGAACTCACTCAAGCCAAGTTACATAGTGAGAAATTATATATGAGCAGTGATAAGATTGATGAACAAAGAGGGAGACAAAAACCTAAAGGAGATATGACTGGAATTGGATACAATGAAGGAGAATATTCTAAATCTCATGAAGAACCACATGAAGCAAAGATTGAAGAAAGACCTACTTTTGAAGAACCTAGAGATCATATCATACCTTTCAGAGGTAGATGCTTTGGATGCAACAAACTTAGACACATGAAAAGAGATTGTAGAGGTAAAGGCCCTTTTAGACCCTTTACTGGTTACTGTTATAACTATTATGCATATGGATAGAAGAAAGCAAATTTAGGAAACTTGATCAGTCAAGAAACATACAAGATTACATTAGACAAGAATCATCAACCAAGATCACATGCTACAAATGCAATAACCTTGGGCATACTGCAAGGTTTTGTAAACTATAGATTAATAAGGATAGAAGACTACCTACATGTTATAAATGTAATAACTTAGGACACATAGAAATGTTTTGCAGGTATAATGGAATGGAAAAAAGAAGAGGACTACCTCCTATAGTTATAAAGAAGAATATTGGTGGCAGTGGTAAAATTCTTGGTGAATACATAGATGAATTCAAGAATAATTTTAGGAAACCAACAGATAAAGATGATGGTAGGATATGGAAGGTCCAAGACTTCAATAAGGCATTGGTTTGGGAAGAGATAGTAGATGCTATTGTGCCTTCTCCCGATGTTAACATTTCTACATCAACCTAAAAGGCCAAGCATGGCCTTAGGGGGAGCATTGGATAAAGACAATAGATTATATCCAGCCCCTAATTCTAAGGAATGAGCTCATGCAAGCTTATATATGGTGTATACAAATACTTTGGAGCTTATATCTATGATCAAAACATTTGGAGATTCATATCCTATGAGCACAAGATTTGTGATTGACTGGTTAGTATGCAAAGTTGAGCTAACTGAGTTAAGTGCATTTACTCACTTGGCAATGAATAAAAGACCTCAAGACATCTCACTTCTTCACCATTTAACTAGTACTGACCAAGGAGAGAAGAATTAAGAAGCATATTAATCAATAAGAAGCCACATTGCAAGATTGATTGAAGCAGAAGTTTCAAATTCAGTGTATTCAAGGTATTTAGATCATTTACTCAAACAAGAAGCTATGGATGCACCTATGATATATGATGTTGTGGATAGGCCTAGATATAAGCTTAAAAGACACCCCTTTAAGTCTTGTAAGGATGACCCTGAAGGATCCTTCTCGCAAATGCCACATGACATCCTACAGGTAGAAGATATTAGGGCATACATCCATTGCAAGTATGAGACAATAAGAGATGCAAAGTTATTCAAAGAAATAGGAGAGATGATAGAATCAGATGGTAAAATGAAGGATGATTTTAAACACTTATAAGACCTAACCATCATGAATTTAACCCTCATGAATGAATTCAGTGAAACAAAATGGTTCAAGATAATAATTAGAAGAATTCATGACTAGTTTATTTAGATAGGAGAGAACCCTATGAAGATTTGTAGTCAGTTGATTCATGACATTACTGGGCTATATAAAATTGGAGCTATCCCTATGGAAGAAAAGAACATTAAAATGAAATTTGAAACCCTAACTCATTCAAAATGGGACAAGCGAGATATGACTATCAATGACATATTGTAACAAGATGTAAGACTAGTTGCAATGCTTCTAGGATACAAGCTATACTATAGCAACAGACCTAATTTAGTTTCAGCAGGATTCATAGTCATGGCCTATAGGATGGTGAAAGAGAACACCAAATACAACCTATGTGAGATTCTGGCACAACAGTTTTTGGAAAATGTAAAGATAGTTAAGAAGGATAAGTATAAGGCATTTAGATTTTTCTCACTACTAGTTCATATGTACATACATGTTGAGCATAAGTTTTCCAGAATGCACCCTAGTGCATGGAAGGATAGAATAACCACTGGTATTCAAATATTAGAGAGTTATTGAAGACAAAACAATACATGGGTAGATGGTGAGTTATTTTCTATGATCAAAATCCTACAAAGGAAAATGAAAGAAAGATACAAAATCCCTGAGGAATTGTTTTAAAAATATAAGGATATAATATATTTCATGGTTGAAACTAATTGTGTATGCTTTGAAGCAGTGGAACCTAGAAAGAAGTGGTGTTTCCCCATAGGATATGAGGTTAGTTATAAAGTTCTCATGATTTAGATTGAACATGTAATAATATCTGAAGTTGATACATTTGAGGAGAGATGGGGAACATATGTAGAAAAGTTAGCAAAAGTTGGAGAAAAACATGATAGAGGCACAAGGAAAATGAAGATAGAGAAGATGGTTGATGATATGGCAGCAGAGGCTAGGATGAAAAAGGAAGAGCTAAAAGGAATAAGGACCAAGATGACTAAAGGAACCTCTAGATCGACAAGGATGAGACTTGAAGCCCATCCACCTTCAGAGGAAGAAAAAATAGTAAGTCCTACCTTTGATATCATTGATCTATCTATCACCCTAGAGAAGATAACATAAGAAGATGTACCTATGAGCACACTTAGAAGATCCACTAGAACAACCAAACCTAATAGCCCCAAGAAACAAAAGGTTGAAGTAGAAGCAAAGAGAAAAGAAGACAAGGAAGCTGAGAAGAAAGAGGAGAAATTAGAGCAAAAGAAAATAGAGAACCTCTAGAAGCCAGACATTAAAATATTGCATAAAAGGATAATAAGAGATGGTAAAATGCAGACACCAAACAAATACTATGAGAGGTATGACTCTGATAATCAGTCAGTATTTGAAGATATAGTGATTGAGCATTTATTGGTTTACAAAAGGAATCTATTATAAATAGAGGGCAATATTCCTAAAGACTTGTATGGAAAATTAGAAATCAGAAAAAAAACTAGCACAAATAGAAGATGAGGCAATAAGAAACAAAGCTATTGAGGAAATGTTTCATGTAGTCTCTATACAAGAAAGAGAGAAGACAATCAAGGAACTTAAACTCCTATTGAGAACTAAAGCCATACTTGTAAAGATAATGGCTAGAAAATATGATGAAGTCATTGAGGATACAAAGAAGGCATTGGATCAAATACTGATGAGAGAAATTCCTGAGAAAGCTTCATCTCCTAAGGCTACAAAACCCAAACCTATAGGAATAGGAGGAAGCTCTAAGTCAGCTAAGGAGAGTATGGAAGGAAGTTAAGAAAATCTTGACAAGCAACCAGACTTCTTTTTTGCTGGTGTTCCTATAACTCTTGACACTACACTTGTTGAGAGTGATCCATTCCAAGGAAACATGGATAGTGTGGTTACAAAAGAAGAAGGAGGACAGAAAGAGGAAGAACAAAAAGAGGAAGAATAGAAAGATGAAGGATAGAAAGAGGAAGAATAGAGAGAAGAGTTATGAAGAGGTAAAGGAGAAGAGGCAAGAATTGAAGTAAAGAAAGAACCTGATACTTCCACCACTTTATTATTGGAAATTATGGAAAATCCTATGAGCACCAATGTTTAGAACATGGATGAGGATGAATTGATGAGATTATCATTCATGGCATTTGCTAAGGCAAAAGAAAGGTCAGAACAAAAAGGAGACAAGAATGTTAAGGTAATTTCTATGGAAGTTGATACAGTGACTAAAATACTCCCTATACCTCTTTTATTTCAAGAAAAAGATGATGCATAGAACCTTAACATGGCACTAGAAAACATTTACAGTCACTATGAGTCCCTAGTGAAGATCGTAGAGGAGAAGGCAAAGAAAAGATATCTGGAGAAAAAGTTGAAGGAATTATGCTAGTCTATTTCATTGGACTTGGGCATTCTAAAAACAACTACATATAAGGCTAAAAGTTGTGTCACACATGGAAGGAATTTGTATAGCTATTGCATGAACCATCTCAAACACATTCAGAATATTGATGATATAATAGCTAAAGACAAGGCTACTTTGGATAGTATGATGGATAGTTGTGAGACCTCCTCACAAACTATATTAGAGATGGACAAGAAGGAATAAAATATTATTGATAAGATGAATGTATTGGATATATAGAAAGGGAGAGTAATGACAAGATTTAGTTTGCTGAAGAGTCTAATAACTCCTAAGCTATCAATTCTTGAGGCACATCTTACCGAGATGGAGAAGATTGGGGAGTCAATAAACAACTCTATACCCATAGAATTGAAGGCATAAGAGACTTCATCTTATGCATTGAATGAACTAATGCATGTCATTGATCTATTGATCAAGTCATGGAATGATGAAGTGAAGACCATGGAAGATTCCTTCCAAGATATTCTGAAACTGGTGAGCAAGCATTAAGTCCTACATTTTTGTAAAAAATTTCAATTTTGAGTATACCTTTTCCATTGATGTCAAAGGTGGAGAAGAAGAGAAGTATAAAAATGAGAAGAGAAGAAGAAAAACAAAGAAAAGAAAAGAGTAAATAAAAACAAAAGGAAGAGGAGAATATATATATGTATATAGAAAAGAAAAAGTAGAGGGAAGAGTACAGTTAGTGTTTTGGACACTTAGTCATTTTTCGCTAAGTGTTCCCATCAATGCCAAAGGGAGAGATTGTTGGAATGTGATGTTTTGAGAGTACTATGAAGCATTTCAGGGTTGTCATTTATGGCAACACATATGATATGGTGATCGCATGAAGTAAGTATGAGTGCTAAAGATACAATATTGAAAATGACTAAGTATGGAATCGGATTTACAGAGTACTGCATAATTGTTTTGGGCACCAAAGACAGTATATGATGGATGCTAGCTCACGAGAGAAGAGGAAGACATCTTGGGATGTATATGACCTTTAGTTAAGGTTTATTTTGATTTGGTATTGATATTAGTAAGATACAATGATATGAAGACATGCGAAGATAGAGGAACAATGAAACAGGGCATATGAACAGTTGCAATGATTAAGGGAATGTAAGATGGAATGGTAACATGCTAAGTTAGATAAAGATTTTGGATTGCTGACACTTTTGTAATACAAGATCACTGACTTAGTATTTATTTTTTTCATTATTAATTATTATGTTTTGTATTATATTTGGGAGTCGACTGGATGATAGAATTCATATTTATATGAAGAGATTTTTGAAAAGAGATAATGAATTTATTATGTGAAATAGTGATAGTGATAGCAGATGTGAGATCGAGGTGGAAGATGATATTGAGAACTATAACTAGAACTATCAAACCATAGAAGATTCTTGTATTGTTCATTGTTGAAGAACACTTTGTAACTAAAGTATTGATTGTAAAAGTTGTAAGCTTACTATACCTTTAATAGGGTTTTGTATACCTTTAACAGGGTTGATATTCCTCTAACAAGGAAATGTACTATGTAATACTTAGCTCCTAACATGGCTAGATCTCCTAACAGGGATATTATGTGTTAGTGCATAGTTGTGGGTACCATCCCCACCGGGGTTTTCCCTTGGCTAGGGTTTCCTTGAAAACAAATAATGGTGCTATGAGTTGTGTGTTATTTGTTTATGTTCTTTTCATTTCTGCAATCATATGGTTTATTTGGAATTGGTTTAAGTTTAGTATAAAGTGTTGTAATACTAATTCACCCCCCCTCTCAGTATTACTCAATCTTAACATACTTCCTTTGGTGTATTATTAGTCCCCAAATTTATTTTCTCAATGTCCTCATCTTTGACAGGTGTTGCCTTCATCTCTATCTTATCATTACTATCAAATATTAGATTTATAATGCCACTTGTTAGTGATTTTTCTTGCTGGATCCTATCACACAAGCCCTGAATGCTTAATTGGAACTCTATGATTCCTAAACTCCTGATTCAAACAAGAAAAGACTAATTAACAAGGACCAAGTCCTTCTTCACTTTGAGCTCTTGGCTATAGGTGGGTGTACCTATGAGATCTACTTCTTCAAAGCATTACAACATTGGTTTATATCCTTGATACAAACCTAATTTTCTTAGCCCTTCAAACATACATGAATGTAAATAATCTTTTAAGTTTTTGATGATGATGAAATTCTACAAATTGAGGATATACCATTGCCTTATTCTAGGGCAAAGAGTTAGAAAGAGAACCATACATCTGCAGAAATTTTCTAAGTAAAATACAAATAGAACCTAGATAAAATGCCTTACAATTCACCCTCTCTTAAACACATCCAATCATCAAATTCTTGCAAAATTCCTGAGCTCTCAGAGATTAACCTTAAGGTTTTACCCTTTACTTGAAAGGAACTAAATTCACAAATACCTTGTAAATGGTGCACTAAAATTGACTTACAGATTCAGCACACAAAAGCCTCAGAATTCAAACAAGAAGACAACTGAAAACATGCAAGGGAATTATAATGTATTCAAGTGGAATTTTACTATGTCTTTACATTCCAAATTTGACAAACATTCCCAAGAAACTCAACAATGGATCCAAAGCCTCTCCTTACTATCAATTTTCATCATCCTTTACAATGGAGAGAAAAACCAGAGATATAGGAAAAGGAATTCAGTTACATAGAATTGACAGCTATCCACTTAGCCCAAAATATCTCCAATCTTCCTCTACACTTGATCTACATTTGATCTTCATTTGATTCTTTCTCAACTGTCCAACATGCCTACAATCATTTCCCAACAAACCTAATTTTGATCTCGAATGGACAGCCACTACTACTCTTTCCCACCACTTTGAAATTGAAAATAATCATTTCTATCAGATTCCTCATCCTCTACCATTTCTAAAAACATATTACATGCCTATATTTGGATAAAAAATGAATCTCCAGGCATTAATTTTATGAGAACTCTCTGCCATTAAATTTTGAATTTATTCCTAATGTGTAGACTATGTCACCTTTTAAATCTTTTGGCATTTTAAATCTAGCTTTTTTCCTCAGAATGTGACAAGTGTCACAATATGATTGGCTGAGACTTAACCCTGGCCTTTGACCCTTGATTTGGAGATTGGGCGAATGACATTGTTCTCTTAATCTCTGAATATCAGCACTAACCTCAGCTACATCTGGTGATTGGGTGAATCCTTTTAGTCTCTAATTCTCGGAATCATTTTATAACCCTGGGTTAAATTCAGAGATTGGGCAACCAAGCTCATTCTCGTGATCTCTAAATTTTCTTCTCTGACCGCCAGGCTTCTAGAGATTGCGTGACTATGTTATCTCTAAATCTTTGAATGTTAGGGTTAACCTCCACCTTATCTGGTGACCTAGTGACTAGGCATCTTGTGATCTCTAAATTTTCTACTTTGATTGATAGGCTTCTGGAGATTGTGCGACTGTGTTATCTCTAAATCTTTAAATGTTAGGGTTAACCTCCACCTTATTTGGCGAACTGGCGACTAGGCATCTCGTGATATCCAATTTTTTTCCCTCTAACCACTAGCATCTAGCAAACACATGACCATGGCTAACTAACCGCTAGCATCGAGTCATGCTATTTTTCCTTAGCCGCCGATTTGATCTCGCGAATGCACAAAATCCTACCACGTATCACATTTGTCTTCATCAACTTACTGCCGCCTGTCTACAAAATTTATTACCTCTAGCCCACTGGCACATTTTCTGAGGTGCCTCCATGGGAGTACACCTATAGAGCCTTTACTCTTTCTTCTAACTCATATGTGAGTGGTCTTTTATTTAAACATTCAAAGTTTTCTATTTCTGGTGAATGTGGGACTAAGATGTTAAAGGTTTTTAAATTTCCCTTTCAAAATTTAGCATGAGTGCTTAGCCAGCATGCAAACCCATGTGGGCCCACAAGGTAGAGGATAGCACTTAGCCTCTTTCTTACTCCATTTATCTCTATCCTAGGCATTGGTGTTTATAAACATCATAAAACACCAAAACAGTGTGCATGTGGGATAAACCCACATGCACACTGTTTGCATTTTTCTCTATCCCCAGGCTTTGCGTGCATTTCCAGATCTCTTCATTCCTTATCTCTATTAGCCACCCAAACTATGACCTTGGAAGAGACTCATGCGTATCTTATGCCAATGTACCACTTACACGTTCCCTATTGGACTGCAAAACCCCAATTCAAATGTGCCATTCTTTGATGTTATGATCTTACTTCTAGCAAATAAATCCTCTGGTAGAAGTGTATCCCACCATCTATTGCTAATGAATTGCAATTATTTAGTAAAATAAAGAAAGTAATAATTGCTAGAATCAAATACATGTCCACCACTTCCACGATAACCATAGAAGATGTGTTTTCTAATAG
>BSBK01006578.1:997500-1067252 GCA_027943335.1 Chamaecyparis obtusa
ATATGGTGTTAGTAAACCAACCACGGTATGTTGTTGTTCTATGTATGGCCGAAATGCAGGGTTGTTATGTTTGATATTTTGGGTATTCTTCGGTTGAAATGTATAGTTGTCAAGATGTTTGGGGATTACATTTTAATGTAGTTTAAGTTTGTGACTTTGTTGTTGCAATGTCATTCGTGAAATTCTACATTTGGTTTAAAAGGCAGGGCAGTCGATCATATGTTATTGTCAACTTTTCAATGTGACCGGTGAATACTATGTACCGAATTGTTTGGTTAAAGTATTTCATTTCTTTATGGGATTACAGCATTTATTTTTATCACTGTTGTGACATGATGAGGCTTGGTCTTAGTTAAAAGTAAACATTTGAACTTTATTCTTCTTAAAACAACAGGGAAAAGTCTTCATTTGTAAGTAACATAGTTAGTTTATTATTATTTAAGAATGTTATCATTAAACTGAAGCATGTCTTCGTATTCAGACAGTATGTGAATAGAAATCTCTGTTAGATACAAAGAGTTATTTGGAATTAAGTGGATTTCATTATTTGATTATGTAGTGGACATTATTGTTTAAGCAATTTTGTGTTATGATAACATTTTGCAATGAAATATATAGTTGTGATGTGGTATAACGTATTTGGTTATGGTACCAGCTTAACAATAATAGTTTGTAGCCTATTAGCGCTGTGAGCACGGGGTGATAGTTTACAACCTATTAGTGTTAGACTCGTAGATAACTTAAATATACATATTTGCATTAATTAGTTTTGTGCTGAAAGTTATGGTACAATGATGATACTATCAAATGAGATTTTCATTATACACTGCTTTATGACAGTAGGATGAATAAAATTTATGAAATGGAATTAGGTTGGTGATTTGATTCATACTAGAAGTGGAATCATGTGGATAAATGTAATGATTCTGTTTGCATGAAAGGTTTCTGGTTTTTCTGTTTAAACATGTGTTTGTGAAGAATTCAGAAGATGAACGCATATGGAGATGGCTGAATTTGGATGAAACAATTCAGTGTACAAGAGATAACCTTAAAATTAATGGGGAATGGGTATAATACTTAACAAGATAATTGGCCTTTCCTATGTCTACGATTTGCATGATCTAGAATGGAGTATGGGGCATAAGGTACTGTTACGTTACTAAATGGATTAACAGTAGCTGTGAGCACTGTTATGTTTACTAATGGGATAACAGACTACCTTGCACTGTAAGATTCGTCATGGGCACAACCATGGGTGCAGAATCATGACCCTTCAGTGTTAAATCATCTCAGTATATATGTGCATCATCTTTCTAGAATTCTGACTGCGAGTTGTTTATTTTGTCATGCTTTCATGTCTACTTTATCATGTGACTGTTGTGATGAGATAATGATGTTTTTCTCAAATGAACTTATGGTTTTTGGTTATATGTTCATGATGGTACTAACAAAATGGCAGGTGTCTCATGGAGGTTTTCTGATATATGTAATTATACTGAGCCCTATTGTCTATTTCTTTTGCATGTGTTAATGTCTTGTAGATTCTAGATTTGAAGAGTCATTCTAATGTGGGCAGGCAGCATGGAATGATTTATAGATTGTTTTACATATGTAAATTGAAATACACTGTAATTGTAATGATCAACCTTTGTGTTGAATTTATGTATTCATGATACTGGATGAAGTGTTAC
This sequence comes from Chamaecyparis obtusa, assembly GCA_027943335.1. Taxonomy (NCBI): domain Eukaryota; kingdom Viridiplantae; phylum Streptophyta; class Pinopsida; order Cupressales; family Cupressaceae; genus Chamaecyparis; species Chamaecyparis obtusa. Next base: position 999,192 of record BSBK01006578.1, read on the forward strand.
ATATGTATTTAATTGTAAAAAAATTTCCTTATGAGATATGTTGATGTAACTTGAATTGGAATTTAATAAAAAAAAATTTGTTGTGGTTTATTTCAGTTCCTTATTTGTGTGTGCACTATGGTTTATTTTCTATGGTGTTACAATATACCAACTGCAACAACTATACTCCCATAGTTCGGCACAAACATAAATAAAACACTGCCAACCTCATACTCAGAACAAAGAAAAAACCCATCAACACAATATGCTGGAAATAGTATATTAATAACATGAATTTCAAATTCCTCCACTAAACATAAAATCCATAACTAAATAAACTTCTTAATCCATCCAAGAAGAAAAACCGGTTCATGACCGAAACTCACAGAGTATACAATCATAATACCTTCCATTCATCAACTCAATAATAGCGAAACCAAACAATCTAATATTTCATTTGCAGAAAATAAAATGGAAATAGAGGATAAGGTGAGAGAATGCCCCTGCCTAGTAAGCTTCACAGACAAGCCCTAATCGCAACCACGAAGATCTTTTTCCACTGATTGCCAAAGTGTCATGCAAAAAGGAAAAGCCCACAATGCAAATGCAGAGATAACAGTATGAAATAGAAAAATTCCCAAATGATCACAAACAGAAGGGTATAACTTGCCGTGAAAACCCCTTTCCTTTCCAAGCCACTTATCATAAAAGATATAATAGGAACACGGGTCCATAACTAACTGTTTACCCAAACTGTCACAGAATAACATGGTGAAAAATGGAGTCATATTCAACTGCAACTCCTTTACCAGAGCTAATGGCGGTCATCAAACACAAAAATGAATTTTAATCGATGAGTTCATTCAATGCAAACTTATCTCTTGCAGTACACAATACATTCCCTGCCAAATCTCCATCAAAGTACAATCCCATAACTCAAAAATAGCTTAAACCCCACTAACACCACTATGTGATGCAAGTGCAATTAAACCCTGCTGATAAGTCATGTCTTCGAGCCAGATCATAAATAGGAAGACTTAGAGATAGATATCTATGTTAGATAACATTAGTCGATCTTAGGTTAAGAAAAACTAACTTAAGCATCAAAGATAACAACACATAACAATGCCAAATTACTAACACTCAACAAATTAACCTCCTACTAACATACACAATAGGGTATGCTAACTTAAATAATTCTTTAGTTTTAGCTAAAGATAGACAACATAATTTCTAAAACAATTGCTCATAATTATATGTATAAAAATGCATATATACAAATTTATTTATTTTGAATTCAAAATTTGATTAACATTAAACAACAATAATTCTCTATATACTGTCTATAACATCAAGATACAATTAACCATAATAATATAACCAATTCTAATTATGTCTAACATATTATTAAGAATTCCAAAACAATGAATCAATAATCAGACAATTGACTAACCATTGAAGTTGTACTATTTTACAATCATACCAATACTCAAATCTCTACTGAACTTTCCAGTACCATTAATTCAAAAGTCAGTCTAAACCAATTCTGACATCAAAAAAAATCATTAAGCTATAGAAATAGACATAATTCTCTGAGTGTCTGGCAGAATTATAGAGATAAACATATTTAATCCAAATAACAAGGTTCAAATGAATGAAGTCAGAGTTCAAACTCATAGAAATCTAACAGAAATATAGTTCCAGATAAAATGATGCTAATCAAACCAAAAATCCAACTATAACATAACATAGAAAAGTAATGCCTGAGACTGTCAGGGGCATGACAACCTGCATGACCACATCCTCTCATGTTTACTGGCTGGCAGCCAAATCCATTCTTTTTTATTGCAACTTGCAGGCCAATGCTCTTGGCTTAATGTGCATCTCATCCTTAAAAACATTTTGTGTTTCTTGTTTGGCTAGCACATATTCACACACTGCCAATGTTTGTTAGCTACTCACTCCAAACTTCATGCAGACCCCTACAATGTGCATACATTTAGGACACATTCACGTAGCCACCCAAACTGGAAGCCTTCCTCCATGCATAAACTATTTTCCAACTGCTATTAACCATCTACAAAAGACTATGGCTCCTCCTATTAGAATGAACACCCATTCAATTATCCATGTTATCATTCCAATCATTCTAACATCTCTAAAGAATGTGTCACAGTATTATGATGACCAATACATGTAAAATTGTAGGATGGCCAAGAAAAAGATGCAAATTATGACTAGCATTCCTAAAGCTGAGCTCAAGACTAACCTTGCAATCACATATTGAGGGTAACAAACATGAGCAAGAAACCATGATTCCACTATCTCATCTTCAAAATTCTCCCATGACCATTCTTCACTTTTGTTTCTCTTATCCCATTGAATTACACAAATCCTTTGTGTGAGTATTGCTCTACGCACTAAAATTGCACAAGTTGAAAATAAACCCATTAATATAATTGATACCATTATAAACACATTGATTATTAACCGACATACATAAAATTTGGAACCCCAAATCTCATGTTCCACGCTGGCTACTTCCTTTATTTTTTTAAGGCATGCACAATCATCTCTACAAACAAAATATGGATCACCTTTGATTTTTACGCTGCCTCTGCCACATTTATGCATACCCCAAGCACTTTTAAAACTTTTCTATTCTTCACTCTAGCAAGTTTTCCAATGCATCATTTTGTTATTTTTGTGGTCTTGGTGATGGCTTCTTTGTGTCTGTTGGTGTAGCTTTACGAGGACTTGGTCTATATAGTATAAAGGTATGACCAATCTTCCCAACCACTACTGATCTTGTTTCTTCTTGCAACTATGAAGCTACAACATCTGGATCACTAGGACAAGTGCCATGCACCTTCAACTTGATAAGCTCATTGGCCTCTAGTGCATCATTGATAGAAGTTTCTATGGATGAAGTCATACCTAACTTTCCATCCTTTGCTTATCCAAAAAGGAAATCCCTTGAATAGAACAAACCCTAGTGCATTGGAAAAATCAACCACAACCATTTTTCACATCTTTGCAAAACTGACTAATAACACTAACTAGCCTCCAGAATTGGCCTCAAAAATTGACCAAAAGCCATCACAAGACCACGCCATCAGGAAAAAAAGATCACTTCCAACATGTTATTAAACTCACCAAAGGAGATTGCCCAAAAGTATTTGAGCCAAAAGATATTAATGACCAAACTTGGCCTTTCAGAAAACTGAAACTGTCCGCAGTACCAAATCCACATAAGTCACCTCCAAAACTGGCCTAAAAAACTCACTCACTGAAACTTTCACAAACCATCAACTTGGAAACCAATTCACTTCCATACAAGGTACTCGAATCCAAAATTAACTCACCCAAAAGATCAAGTGGTGAAATGCAACCAAACACCAAAGTCAGCCTACTAAACATATTCAAGATTAAAACAGTGAATTACATAGAAATTTGATTTGGAATTGCCTAGGAAAGTAGCCAAATGGATTTGCAAAGACTTAAAAATATTCAAGGAAGGTCACTCCTAGGTCTACAATACAAGGAAACATTCAATTATGCCTGATCTCGAACTGGGTGCAAACTAGGAAGCCTCAAAGTAGGCCACTCAGAAAACTAAACAATGCACTCCTATTAAAACATAATAATCTGCAAATGAAATGGCTCTGGAAGATAGGTCAAATAGGCACTTGGGGAGTTTAAAATGGGTATGAACACTCTCTCTCATGCCTACAGAATGATGCAATGACCCACATGAAATGACTAATCACTAGGAAAAAGATGGATTCATCCAAAGTGGGCTACTTAGTAAAAATCATGAAACACATGCAGATTTTTGGGACCACCTTTAAATGACCACTTCTAAAACATGTCAAAACTGAAATATGAAACCTCAAACCTATTACATATGTCAAACGATAGGTGATGAAAACCCTATCCAAGTGACTCCTCATGAAAATCAATAGGACCTATATTTAATGCACCTGAGCTAGGCATCTTTTAATGAATTTTCAAAGGCACAATTCTAACATTTAGACAAATTTTACAAATCTGGACTCAAAAGATAGACTGAATTTTTGAGCTCCAACACCACTAACCCCTTAGGAATTTTATTTGTTTTCAATTGAACAAATTCCTTTCTAGATAGACTTTCTTTTCCATTCTCTTCCTCAACATATGCGTTGAAATAAAATTGTTGTGATTCATATTGGCCTTCACACATTAGGAATTTTAATATGCCATGATCATCTTCAAAGACTTTCTAATTATGGATATTATGAGGAATTATTGGTTTGGTTATAATTTCCACTTGTAATATTTTATTAAAGCATATGTCACCCTATTTGACTACCAAATTCTCTAAGAAGTCTACCATGACATTCTTGGACCTATCCACCCAATCAATAGAGAAGGAGTCAAATAATTAAATCAGATCCCAAACCTCATGTCTATACTGTCTCAATCTTGCATTCTTAGTGGAAAATTTATCCCTTACTTTTGAAACAATGAATTCTAAATCACCATAAACACTCATCATCTTTATTACATGCTTGCTACTATATTTAAACCAAGTAAAAGAGCTACATATTCAGCTATGTTGTTTGTGCAATCTAATGTAAGAAGGAAAATATATTTTAATTCATTTCCATTAAGGGACATGAATAATACTCCTACACCATTTCCTTCCTTATTACAAACTCCATAAAAATACATTTTCCACAGCTATTCTTGATTCTCTTCAGCATGGATTTTGATAGGTCAAGTATTTTGCAGTATGGGTTTAGTATGTTCCACCCTAAAGTTATCCATATCTGAATGAGAAAAGCATCTTATCTAATTTGGGTCTACATCCTCTATGATGTAAGAATACCTTGGCTCTCTATCTAACCAGACTTCTCTTCCATTCATAGGTATGGTACCATAGGAAAAAATCCAATTAAACATGTCCTACAATATAATTTCACCATTGTCTTAACAATAACATCCCATAATTAGGTGGAAGATCCACTACTATGATGTCTATTTTATATAATTCCTCTAGACAAGAAATTTTTTAAAATTTTGTATCCTTCATGATTCCCACCATAGGCACGGATCTATTATCCATAAGTTAGCACTTATTGTAGGTTGTGTCTACCCACAATCCAAGCTCTTTCATCACTTCAAAAGGTATGATATTTACTGCAACACCGGAATCTATCATACATTTCTTTACCAATATATTATTTATTAACAATGTCATGTAGATGTTATACTAAAGATGATTGAATACTTCAAAGGGAGAGATTGATGATAATCGAGTTATAGAGGTATATATGACACATTAAATCAGTTTTTATATTGTCATTGATGTGAACTAGTTTTTTACTGTACTTATCATGATATTTACAAACATCTAAAGAAGAAATAATTGTGAAGGAATGAGATATTAAAATGAAGATGAGATGTATGAGAAAGATATGGAGATGGTATTCATTGGGTGATTTATTGATGAGTCTATGATAGTATGTTGGTGATTTGATTGTATTAGATAATTCTGTTATGAATTGAAGATCAAGAATGTATAAGTTTATTTGGTTGGTAAATAAAGAACATAGTATAAATTGAGTTGAAATAGTGTACATCAAACAACTATAGTGTATACCGAGTACAATATTAACAGAGTTAGAATTCATTGACACATCATGATATTGTCTGAATGAAATAAATAATATGGAACATATGACTGCCGACTAAAGATGATGAGATGGAAAAACATGGATGATTCTGAGGCTAAAGATAATTTTTTTTTATGAAGATCAAATGACTGAAAAAATTCAAGGATGATCGGATGATGAAGATTGAAAAATGTTTGAGACACAAGTTACAAGGAAGTTTGAAGTAGAAAAATCAACAATGAAGATTAAGCAACAAAATCTATGGCTAAGAAGAAAATAGTTTATCATGTCTATAAAAGGAGACAAGAGATTCATTATGAAGAGGATGCACATGAGAAGATTTCATTCATGTGAAGATGGTCAGACAGGTTAAAGACATAAATGATTAATTATAAAGACAACACCAAGCGTTAGAGAAAGGAGTTAAATGAGCATAACAGAGTTGGAGGATATAAGAAAATTGAAGATATTATGATGGCCATAGGTATTATGAGCTTTGCATAGATCTAAAAATCTACAAAGGAATTTTTAATTGAATAAGATGATTTATTGTTGCATTATAACCATTGCTACAAATAAATCTCTTAACAAAGTGGGACTTAACAGTCTTTGAAAAGGAACTTCCCTTTTCATTTTGAGAAAATGTGGACTATTCATCCTAATCTTGAAAATCTCATTGAGGAATGGTGGAATATTAGGATTGAAGGAATGGCTACGTTCAAAATTGCCAAGAAACTGAAAACTGTTAAGGACAATATTAAAAAATGGAACAAAGAGACCTTTGGGAATATCTTTACTAATAAAAGGAAAATTACTGAAGAGTTGAAGGAAATATAGGACAACATTCAGAAGGATGGGTATATCATCTTTTCTAAAGATGAGGAAGATATTAAACTTGTGGAATATCATGATATCATCTCTAAAGAAGAAAGGTTTTGGAGACAAAGGTCTAGGAAAATCTTTTTGAAGGAAGGGGATAGAAACACAAAGTATTTCTTCATGACCACAATCAAGCACATAATGGGAAATATTTCTAGACTGAAGATTAATGATGTCATTAGTGAAAAGGAGGATGAATTTAGAGGAGAAGCCAACAAGTTTTTCTTTGATCTCTTGAAGAAGATGATAATCTGGACAAGGAATGCCAAAGGGAGTTGATTGATTGTATCCCCTACATTTTGAATGAAGAGAAGAACAGAGCTATTACTACTATTCCTTCAAAGGATGAGATTCATAAGGTTGTCTTTTCCTTTGAAGGATACAAAGCCCCCGTCCCTAATGGCTATCCTCTCTTCTTTTTTCATAAATATTGGCACATTATTGAGGATGATGTTAATATTGTTAAAGAGTTTTTTGACTCAATAAGGCTTCTTAAAAAACTTAATTGTACCTTTATAGATTTGACCCCAGAAAAAGTGAGTGTTGATAGTTTGGACCAGTTCAGACCCATTAACTTATGTAACTCTATTTACAAGATTATTTCAAAAGTCCTTACCACTAGAATTCTTTTATTTCTTCCTTCCCTAATTTTTGGACAACATAATGGTTTGTCCCAGGAAGGAAAATTCTAGATTCGATAATTTCTATTCATGAAAACATCCATTCCCTGATGATGTCTAAAAAGGAAGGTTTTTTGCTGAAGTTAGATTTGTCAAAAGCTTATCATAGGGTTGATTGGGATTTTTTGAAGGCTGGTTTGGAGGCTTTTGGTTTCAATAAGAGAAGCAGAGATCTCATTCATTTTCTTGTCTCTTCATCCACCTTCTGGGTTCTTGTGGATGGATCTCCTACTCCCTTATTCAAATCTTCAAGAGGTCTTAGACAAGGTGATCCGCTGTCTCCTATCCTGTTCATTATTTTGGCTAAATGTTTGGGTAGATATATTGGTTGTTTGGTCAAAAAAGGAAATTTTGTTAGTCTTCAACCTTCCTCAAAAGAGAAAATATGCTCTCACCAATAGTTTGTGGATGATTCTATAATTATGGGCGAAGCCTTTGTCAAAAATGGTAAAAACATCAAAAAGGCTTTAGACAATTACGGTGCTGCTTTTGGATAGATTATAAATTGGAACAAGAGTTCAATTTTCTTTATTAATGTTTCTGAATGAAGGCAAGACAAGATTAAAAGGGTGATAGGTTGTGAGGTGGGTTGTCTTCCAGGAACCTACCTAGGGCTGCCTCTTTGCCTCGAACCACCTGATTCTTTTTGGAGCTTGATGATTGATAAATTCCATAGGATTTTGGCTAGTTGGAAAGGTGCTCTCCTTAGTCAGGCTGGTAAAATCCTTGTGCTTAAGGATACTCTCCAAATCATACCTCTCTATGCTTTAAGTATTTTTAAAATCCCTAGGAAGTTTTTGGAAGCTATTGAGAAAATTCAAAAGAATTGCCTTTGGTCTAGAATGGAGCATAAGAAGAGAATGGCTCTCATTGCTTTGGAAAAGGTTTGCAAACTGGTTAAGAAGGTGTGTTTAGGTCTATGAAGATTGAGAAGTATGAATGATTTTCTTATGGATAAGCTCCTTTGGAGATTGTTCAAGACCTTGGGAGAATGGAGTACTATCTGGCATAACAAATATAACAAGGACAGTAGTAACTTCCAAAATTTTTTGAATTAGGAAACTATGCAAGGTGGCTCTATCATTTGGAATAATGCTTTGAAAAAGAAGGAGTTGATCAAGAAGGGTGTGAAATGGAAGGTTGGAAATGGAAAGACTATCCTTTTTTGGGATGATGAATGGATTTTGGTTCATCCTCTTAATTCTGACTCTAATTGGAAGGATAAGATGCTTGAATGTAAACTGGTCTTTGGAACTCATGTGGCTAATTATTGGGAAGGGGATAGCTGGACTGATTTGTCTAGGGTGGATCCCTCTCTTAGGAGTTTGAAATTTTTTTTGAATGTTGTCTTCCTCATTGATGAAGAGGCTACTTTAATCTAAAGCTATAACTCTAATGGATCTTCCTCGGTCTCCTCTTTGTATAATCAGAATTATGAGAACTGCCTTGAACCTTGTTGGGTGAGAGCTTGGTTTAAAGACTTAACTCCTAAAATTAATGTCTTTTTTGGATCTTATTGTAGGATAATATTTTGACTATTGATAATTTGTGGAAAAGGGGCTTATGCTTAATTAATAGGTTTTGTCTTTGCAAGAATGATGAGGAGACCATCATTCATATGACTATTTAGTGTGCCTATGTTCGAAGAATCTGGGAGAAGTTTTTGAATTTGATGAATATGGAGTGGGTCTTTCTAGAGGGCATTCAAGAGCTTTTCACTTCTTGGAGATCTCCTACTAATAATAGCTTTATGATATCTATTTGGAACTTTCTATTATCCTACATCTACTAGGGGATTTGGAAAGAAAGGTATGATAGGATTTTTAGAAATAAGGAGTCTAGTTGTGTCCTGATTTTCTACAAAATTAAGAGAGCCTTGATGGAAAATATATGTCTGACTCATAATTACCAGGAACTAAAAGATGCTTGGGAGATGAAAGTATTTAAAAATTGGAAGTTAGAGGGTATGAAGGATAAAAAAATCAAGAGGAATTTGAGAAATGAGGTCTGATGGGATTGTCCACCAAATGATTGGATGAAAATTGATTTTGATGGTGCCTCCAAGGGCAACCCAGGAATCATTGGTTGTGGTATTGTTATTAGAGATGAAAATGGGATTTGCAAAGGTGCTAGGGAAATTCCTATTGGTTTCAATTCTAACCATGTCACTGAGGCCAGTATTGCTCTTTATGGTCTTATGTTGGCCAAGAGGAATAACTATAGGAAAGTGTCAGTTGAAGGGGATTCCCTTAATATTATTAATTTCCTTAATAATATTATGACCCCTTCATGTATAATTTATAATATCATCAATAAAGAAAAAAGTCTAATTATGAATTTTGATGTGTGCATCATTACCCATAATTATAGGGAGACCAACTCAGCATCTGACTGGGCTGTAAATGTGGCATGTAGAAGTTAGTTGGATATTGAATGGGATGACTGGACTATCCTTCCCTCGAAAGGGTCATCATTAATCGATAGGGATCAATTTCAAAGTAGGAAAAAAATACTCACTAAAGATTATATTAATGTGTAATAAGTGTAGGGATTTGTGTAAGGAGATGAATGGCCTAGTAGTGATTACGATGTGATTATTACCTTTATTTCGCATGTTTTATGGGTTTTTTTTAGGTTTTAGAGAGCACGATTGTAAATTCAAGCTTAAGAAATAGGGCTTTGTGAGAAACTTTGAGATTAGGATATTTTGTAGTAGCAGAGCCATGGGAGGTCGCAAGAAGAGGTGTGAGCTGTGAAACTACAAGGAGTCGAACCAAAATCTAGAGGTTTGGAACATTGTGAAAAATGGGGGTGTGGCATATTATTTGGAGAGACTACATGGAAGTAAGCCTGCTATTACTAGACAATTCCTCAAGACTTGGAACAAGGGCAAAATTATGGTAGGAACATAGTCTATGGAGATAACATACAAGATCACCACCGAGGCAATGAATCTCAAAATTGAAGGGATAAATTTTTATAGAGATAGGAAGGTTTTAGAAAAAGCCCTAGAGGTTTTTGTGGTGATGGAGCAAGAAAGGAAGTGAATGGTAAAGATTGACAACTCTGTTGGAGATTTGCCAGTAGGCCAGTACTGACTGTATGTTTGTCATTGATGAAAACATATGGAAAGTAGCATGTGTGGAAGTCTTATGTAATAAGATTTTAGTATTATATGAAGCATGGACATGATATCATCATGATATCATTGGCGCAGAGGTTAACTATTAGTACAGACAATTATATAGCAGCTGGTGTCAGCAGTGTTCCTGATAGAGTAACAGACAATGTTCTATGTATGGTTGTCCATACAGTTATCATGGAGCCTTGCAGGCTTGGATATATGTTGAAGACATGTTAGTAATTTTTTAGTTATGGACACATAGTCTGTTGATGAGAAGAAGTGAAGTTATGTAGTCGATATTCGCCAACAATAGTTTCATGTGTTTATTCAGAAGAGCCCAAAAAGATTTTATTGGTCCTTGAGTTGCGCCAATCTTGAGGGTATGCACCCTTGGAGATAAGCTTGGAGAAGTGTTATTGATCTTTGGTTAAGACCGCATGAGTTAATTTAGTTTAAAGAGAAACTTTTGATTGTTTTGGTAGAGTCAATAGTGTGTAGCATGCATCTACAATTATCTTGTTAGACAGGTCCCAGATTGTGTTGCGTGCATAGTAGAGTTGATAGAATGTTTGTTGGAGTTTTCTATGGTTTCTCTAATATGATTTCAAGGTGGTTCTAATAGGCCAACTTGATTATATCATTTAGAGGAAAGATATTTATAGGTAGTCATTTGTGATTGCTGAAGTGTGGTTCATGGTTGATTAAGCAGAGCAGAGCAGAGCATGCGAAGTGTTGAGCCATTAGAAGAAGGCCTATGTGACCAAGTAAAGTACTTGTGCTATTCATTGGAACTGATCTAGATAGTAGGTCAAATCACAATTCACCAAGATCTAGATATAGTGTGTATCTGTTCTTTAGAAGGTTTTAGCCTTCTCCCATTTAAGTAGTGAGCTCTCAGACACTGCGTCCTCTCCCCTAATAGGGACAATTGTAAAAGACTCCTAACAGGGTCTGATCCTTGACCATGTCTATTGTACTTAATATATTGTAAAGCTACTCCTAACAGGGTAAAGGATCTTCTAACAAGGATCATTATACACTAGTTATAGAATATTAGTGGGTATCAAGTCCCACTAGGGTTTTTACCTATTTGAGTTTCCCCGTAACCAAAATATTGGTGTTGTGTTCATGTGTTCATTCATTGTGTTTATGATTTATGTTTAAGTATACTTAATTGGATAAAGAATTGAATCTTGTAGATAACTAATTCACCCCCCCACCTCTCAGTTATCCCTTGGGACTATTCCTAACTATTGGTATCAGAGCCAAGTGCCTCAGAGAGAAAGTTTAATAGCTTGAGGTTGATTAGATGGCATACTTCAGCAAAGAGAGTCCTAAGTTTCATGGAGAGAATTATCTTGATTGGAAGAACAAGATGGTGACTCATTTGCAGTGCATTGCTTTTGAAGTTTTTAATGTAACTATCAAAGCAGCCAAGATTCCTACTTTAGAAGACCTTGCAAAAGATGATGCTACTAATGCACAAAAGGAATTATTTCATCAAAATGCTATAGCTAAATAAGCCCTTATCAGTGCCCTATCTGATGGTGAATTTTTAGAAGTAAAAAAGATAGATACAACCCATAAAATATGGAAACACCTAGAAGACATATTTGAAGGAGACAAACAAGCTAAGGATGCGCATAGAAAGACATGGAAGAAAAGATACAATGCATTAGAGATGCTGCCTGAAGAAAATATCAAAGCTTATAATCAAAGAATCAATGAAGTAGTTGCTGGAATCGGGAACAATGGTGGAGAGATCTAAGAGGAGGACATTATGGACAAGTTAATGACTACTCTTACTCCAGAATATGAAAGAAAGATCAACATCCTTGATGAGACCATGCAGCTTACATCTAATTTCAAGAGAGAGACTCTGATCAACAAAATATCTACCCTTGAGATTTCAAGATTGAAGACAAAACCAAAGAGTGAGATAGCCTTCAAAGCAATAGTTCATGGTAAGAAATCTGCAAACACTTCTAGTAATTTTGATGATGATGAAGAAGATAAAACATTAGATGATTTTATTGCTATGATTTCCAAAAGAGAAAAGAAAGGAAAAGCAAAATATGAAGGTCAATTACCATTTAGGTGCTTTTCATGTAATAAGATTGGTCATTTTGCATCTAAGTGTCCCACTAGAGCTAGAAAGTTCAAAAAGGATTACAAGCCTAAGTATTCTAAGGAATGCTACTATACTGGAGATTGAATATCAAATGATGAATCTAGTGAAGAAGAAATTGGATTCATTGCTATTATAGATAAAATGAATAATAAAATAGCTCATGAAGATAAGAAAGAGAATCAAGAGCTTGCATTGATTTCACAAGCTGACATAAGGATAGACTGGATTATAGATAGTGGTTGTTCACATCACATGATAGGTGATAAAGGTAGGTTTGTTCATTTGGACAAATACAATGGAGGTATGGTCAGATTTGGAGACAACACTCCTAAGCCAATAGTTGGTAGAGGAGCCATCACTTTGGATGGAAAGAACAACACTGATGATGTTCTTTATGTTGATGGTTTGAAACATAACCTTCTCAGTGTTGGACAGTTACTTGGAAAAGGTTATCAGATGGAGTTCAAAGATGAAAAATGCATCATTAACAACAAAGATGGTGTTATGATTACATCAGGCTCAAAGACAAGAGGTAATGTCTTTCAACTCAATTCAGAAGCAAGTTGTTTTGTTTCTAAAGTTTATGACAGTTGGTTATGGCATAAAATACTATGTCATATCAATTTTGATAACATAGTAAAGATAAGAAATGTTAAGGCAGTAAGAGATCTACCTAGCATAGCAAAGCCAATTGATACTATATGAAGGGAATGTGTGATGGGAAATAATGTGAGAAATTATTTTAGGAGCAAGCAGAATTCAACAAAGAATAAGTTGGATTTTATTCATACAGACCTATGTGGTCAAACTCAAACAAGATCATACTATGGTGAAAGGTATTTCATTTTGTTTTTGATGATTATACTAGGATGATGTGGGTAGCATTCTTGAAAGATAACTCAGAAGCATTTGAGAAATTCAAAATATTCAAAGCTAAGGTTGAGAATGAATTTGGACTAAAGATAAAATGTTTGAGATCGGATAGAGGATGAGAATTCACCTCTGACATTCTATGAGTACTGCTAAGAACATGGCAGAAAGAGACAATTAAGTTCACCTAGAACCCCTTAGTAGAATGGAATAGTAGAGAGAAGGAATAGGATCATTCTTGATACAACACACACCATTATGATAGAAGGAAAAGTTTCACACACCTATTAGAGAGATGCAGTCAATACAACAATCTATACTATCAATAGAATTCAATTGAGGCCAGGCATTGACAAAACACCCTATGAGCTATTGTTTGGTAATGTTCCCACAGTAAAATACTTTGGAATCTTTGGAAGCAAGTGCTACATCAAGAGGAATGAAGCAGTAGGAAAGTTTGATGAAAGAAGTGATGAAGGTATTTTTCTTGGTTACTCTACTAAAAGTAAAGCTTATAGATGTTTCAATTTAAGATTGAAAAATATCATTGAAAGTGCTCATGTAAAGATTGATGAAAAGTTTATGATTCAAGAAAGATATCATGATTACTCACCCATTATTGAAGAAGAACCTAGACCCTCCACTAGTGAGACAGTTATTCAGGAAATGTTTGACAGTATTGATGTATTATTCAATGACCCTGAGACAAGTGAAGACAATACTCCTAAGGCTGATGAGTCAGCATCACCTAAAGCTCCAAAGTTTACATCAAGAAATCATTCCAAGGTAGACATCATTGGAGATCAGAGAAGAAAAGTCCTAACAAGGTCACAAGCAAAGAACTCAGCTAGTAGTGAAGCGATATGTTTACTATCTCAGATTGAACCTTTAAGTGTTGAAGATGCTTGTAATGATTCAGATTAGCATGATGCTATGAAAGAATAAATTGATTAGATTATTAAGAATGACACTTGGGAACTGGTCCCAAGACCTAGTGATAAGAATGTGATTGGAACAAAGTGGATATTCAGAAATAAGATGAATGAAGATGGTACAGTAGTAAGAAATAAAGCAAGATTATTATGTAAGGGATATGTGCAAAGAGAAGGCATTGATTATTTAGACACATTTGCACCTCTAAGTAGATTAGAAGCTATTAAGTTACTTTTAGCCTATGCTATAGGCAAAAACTTCAAAGTTTATCAGATGGATGTCAAGTCAGCATTCTTGAATGGAGATTTGAAAGAAGTATACATTGAGCAGCCAAAAAGATTCACCTTACCAGATAGATCTGATATGGTATGTAGATTGAAGAAGGCCCTCTATGGACTCAAGCAAGCCCCTAGAGCATGGTATGAGAGACTAGATGGATATTTAACAAAGATTGGATTCAAGAAAGGAGCAGCAAATTGTAATCTATTCATTAGAGAGACATCTAAAGGTTTACTACTTGTAGCTATATTTGTTGATGACATTATCTTTGGAGGTAATGACAAGCTTGGTGATAAATTTTCCAAAGAAATGCACAATGAGTTTGAGATGAGTATGATTGGTCCTATCAAATACTTCTTGGGACTAAATGTGCAACAGACAAAAAAAGGAATTTTCATTAATCAATAAAAGTATGTGAAAGAGATACTAAAGAAATTCAAGATGGATGATTGCAAGCTAGTAGGAACCCCTATGATCACCTAATGCAAGCTTACAAAAGAAGATGACTCACCAGTAATAGATATAACATTGTATAAGTCTATGATTGGTAAACTCGTATATCTTACTCAGACTAGACCTGATATTTCCAATGCAATTGGCATAGTTGGAATATTTGCAACAGAGCCTAAACAAAGTCACCTCATGGTAGTAAAAAGAATATTTAGATACTTGAAGGGCACTATAGATTATGGGCTATGGTATCCTAATTCAGATAATGTTGAACTTCATGTGTACACTGATGTAGATTGGGTAGGATGTGTTGATGATAGAAAGAGTACTTAAGGTGGAGCAGTGTTTCTAGGTGATAGACTTGTCACTTGGACAAGAAAGAAACAAAATTGTATTTCTCAATCAACAGCAGAAGCAGAGCATGTTGCAGCAGCCTTGAATTGTTCTACAATTGTTTGGATCAACCAAATGATAAAGGATTTTAGAATTTAGATTGATTATCCTATTGTTATTCATTGTGATAACACTAGCACTATCAATATGTCAAAGAACCCTATGATGCATGCAAAGACAAAGCAGATTGAGATCAAGTATCACTTCCTAAGAGAGAAAGTGATAGAAAAAGAAGACAAGTTGGACTATATGAGTACTAAAGATCAGTTGGTAGATATATTCACAAAGCCCTTACCTAAGGATACATTTGAGTATCTTAGGGAGAAGTTGGGAGTGAGTCCCTTCCCTGATTCTACTTAGAAGAAAGAAGGAAAGGCATCAGTCCTCCAGGACTGGTGGAAGGTTGACTACTCTACCTCAGAAGTAGTACCAATGCTTAAAATGAATAGTGCCCTTTGTCATTGATGTCAAAGGGGGAGTATATATAGAGTCATGAAAAATAGAAGAAGAAAGAGGAGTAATATACTAAGGGGGAGCAACATTCAGTTATGACAGTAGTATAGTTGAGGAAATGGAGAATATTAGAAAATACTAGAGTAGTTGGAGGATTCATCTTTGGGGGAGTTTTGATGAGGAAATGGAGAATGTTATAAAAGAAATGTTCATTTGGTTTGGTGGTGGTTTTTCATTCCACATGTTGCCATCAATACCAAAGGGGGAGATTGTTGGAGATTTTTCAGTAGGCCAATACTGACTATATGTTTGTCATTGATGACAACATATGGAAAGTAGTGTGAGTGGAAGTCTTATGCAGTAATCTTTCAGTATATGTAGTAGAGCTGACAGAATGTTCAATTGTAAAGTAGCATGCGTGCATCTATAATTATCTTGTTAGATAGGTCCCAGATTGTGTTGCATGCATAGTAGAGTTGACAAAATGTTTGTTGGAGTTTTTTATGGTTTCTCTAATATGATTTCAAGGTGGTTCTAACAGGCTGACTTGATTATATCATTTAGAGGAAATATATTTATAGGTAGTCATTTGTGATTGCTGAAGTGTGCTTCATAGTTGATTAAGTAGAGCAAAGAAGAGTGTGTGAAGTGTTGAGCCATCATAAGAAGGTCTATGTGACCAAGTAAAGTACTTGTGATATTCATTGGAACTGATCTAGATAGCAGGTCAAAGTGCAGTTCACCAAGATCTAGATATAGTGTGTATCTGTTATTCAAAAGGTTTTATCCTTCACCCATTTGAGCAATGAGCTCTTAGATAGTGCATCATCTCCCCTAATAGGGAAAATTGTAAAAGACTCCTAACAGGGTCTGACCCTTGACCAGGTCTACTGTACTTAATAGATTGTAAAGCTACTCCTAATAGGGTAAAGGATCTTTTAACAAGGATCATTAGACACTAGTATAGAATATTAGTGGGTATCAAGTCCCACTGAGGTTTTTACCTATTTGGGTTTCCCCATAACCAAAATATTGGTGTTGTGTTCATGTGTTCATTCATTGTGTTAATGCTTTATGTTTAAGTATACTTAATTGGATAAAGAATTGAATCTTGTAAATAACTAACTCACCCCCCTCCCCCCCTCTCAGTTATCCCTTGGGGCTATTCCTAAAAAACTCTTATTTCAGTCCTAAGTACATTTCCAAGCTATGGAAGTTGGTTCTTTTTGTTCTTATTAGCTACATTATGCTAGATGGGAGGTACACTAAAATATACAATCATCATCTTATTCTATTGAATCATTTCAAACATGGGATTAAAATTAATTTCCCCTTTTATCTTTTGAGTTCTTTGGATGCTACTATACATAGTTTTTAGAAGGACCTTGAGGGTGACCATGCCTGTCATGAAGTTTTGATGGTTTTAATCTATGATGTGTTAAAATCCAAAAAGGTTGAGAGGTCCCGGTTCAATCGGAAGGCCCTTGAAGTTTATGACACTGATGGAAAGGACTCAGAGGAGCCCTTTATGGAGGATGCTGAAAATGAAGAGGTTCAATCCATTCAACCCAGAAAACCTTCCAATAATTGTGACTCCTTATCCAAGATGAAAAAAAGGAAGGCAAAGATTGAGGATTCAGTTACAGAAATGAGATTGAGGAAGAGGATAGTAGGGATGACAGTGTGAAGGGGAAGGGTAAAAAAGATATGGATACTATTGGGAGTTGCACCAAAGCCAAGAACAAGGATAAGAAGGTGGGTAAGAGGGTTGTCATCTCTATTGATGATGATTCTTCCTCATAAGAGAATGCTCAAGAGAATCAGCATAAGAGGTCAGAGAATGGACCTAATATGGGGGATTATGATGACTTAGACCAAAATGTACTGGTGGAGGAGAATATAATGCAGGATATTGCCCAAGATATGGCCAATATTGAGAAGGATGGAGCATACGAAGACAATGGTAGGGCAGGGAGCTTTGAGGAGGTTACTACTTGTGTAAATAAGGACTTTGATAATCTAGGTTGTATTTCTTTCTTTAATAACCTTTGCACTATGAAAAATGACATCAATACTATGAAAACCCAAATTTAGTAGTTTCAGAGGGAAGTTTGGGCTCTTGGAAAAATGAATTTGGGAGAGAAGACTATGGGATAGAGTATTGATGAGCTAAAGGAGGTTATTGGCAGTGTCGAGGGGATAGCAATTTTGATGAAGAAAGTCACTATAATGGGGAACAAAATGAAAGAGGTGGAAACTTTGAAAGGTGGAAACCTGGTTAAGAGAATGGACAAAATGGAGAGCAGTATTATGTGTCTAGAGAAGACTATTAGCAATATTGCTAAACATATTTTCTCCATCCTTAAGGCCTCAGCTGAGCATGTCAGAATCCTTGTGGATAAGATGGAGTAGGGTAAAGGGGAGCAAGCACCCAAGGAGGTCAAGGAGGGTCAAGGACCCAATAAAAGGACTAGATCAAGCTTCAAAAAGCTAGAGATTCATAAGAACAATGATCTTGAGGAACTTAAGGTGTCCTCAGCAAATATGCAAATGTTGGCTGATCAGGCGGCTAAACTTATGAAGACTATCTAGCTGGCTTCTTGTTGTCCTACTATCTTTTTGTTTTCCTCTTCTCTCTAGTTTTTGGAGGACTTGTTAGTTATTTGTGTCTCTTTGTTGTGTTGTTGGACTATTTTTACTGGGGTTTTAATGCTTTAATTGTAATCTCACTATAAAAGGTTTTGGGTCCTTTCAAAACCTGATTTTACGTAATCAAAACAATCTTTATTATTTCATTATGTCATTTAATAAATTTTGATTATTTTCATGTTGACCCCATAGTGAATGTTTGGTCATAGAGAACTATTAGTGATAAATCCTCTAACAAGGTCACACCTTAGATTGTGTTTTGTAACTTTTAATAGGGTTGGCTCTTAATTGAGCTCACTTCAGAAGAGTGAAATTATTTCAGGTACCGGTCCCAAATGGTTTTTCCCGTAACATGGTTTTCATGTTAAAAATAAAGTGTTATATGTGTATGGATGTGATGATTTGTTATTTTACTTTACACATTACAATTACTAGTTTGATCGGTATATTCACTAGTTAATTTACTAGTATTCGGTTAATGAACAAAAAGGAATAGACAAAGTTTTATAGATTTGTTTAGATTAATTAAAATATTTTTTTTATACATCTGGGAGTATTTTGGACTATAGGATAACTGGACTTAACTAATTCACCCCCCCCCCCCACCTCTTAGTTATCTATCAGTAGATGGAATCGACTTGTCAGGTATTTTTAGTTGTTTTAGTCCCTAGATATATCACAGGTGTTTCCTCACTAATCTCCTTTTAGGTTTGGTGTTCATGTTTTTTGTGTGATTTTTTAGTAACCTTTGACAACAATTTAATGGCCTTATCTTTGTATTCTAGAAACCTCATCATCTCTAATAGAGGGAATAAAACCTTCATTTGTGATAATTCTTGTGTAATATCAAATGTTTATGCACTTGTATTTGATGGAGGCTTAGTAAATTTAGAGTTCTCATTTGGTAGTTTTACAATTTTAGGAGTCTCAAATTTTTGTATGACAATTGTGTTTTTCATTTTTATTTTCTTCAATGTGTCCCTTTTTCTTTTGATTACTCTCCTTTACCAATATTCCTTAAGGTTTCCCTTGATCAAAACTTATTACCTTGTTTCTCAAGTTATAATTGCTTCTATCCTAGGCCACAAAAGAAATAGTTAAGGCCATTTTCTCTTCTTCAGTGGGTCTTCTTAATTATGAGATATTTTATTCATCATCTAAAAATACTTGTTGTGTGTAACATATATGGTTCAACCATTGAGAGTTCACATCATCCTCATATCTGTTGGTCCCTTTTTCCCACACTATTAGATTTAAAATTCAATTGACAAACTAATGTCACTGACTCTCAATAACCATGCCAAATCTGACAAGTAAAAGGGCCAATTAACAAGGACCAAGAGAATGATCC
Organism: Chamaecyparis obtusa; assembly: GCA_027943335.1. NCBI lineage: Eukaryota > Viridiplantae > Streptophyta > Pinopsida > Cupressales > Cupressaceae > Chamaecyparis > Chamaecyparis obtusa. Next base: position 1,019,020 of record BSBK01006578.1, read on the forward strand.
TCCTACACTTTAAGCTCCACATCACTCAGGCAGGTATACCTCATCTGCACACACATAAATTCTTTTGACAAACAATAGGCCTGTAGGTATATGAGTGTGGAATAACCTTCAGACTCCTATAGGTATCTTGTACCTCAATTATTCACCAAGTCTTATGCAATATCCTACTTGTATAGAATCAGTTTGAAAACTAGAAACTACTTCTAACTCCTCCTATCAAACATGAAAGGGAAAATGATTTCATTTAAATTTTTTGGGTTGAATGGACCCCTGAAATACCCCAAGTCTCTCATAGACCAGTGCCTTATCCAATGGACAACAGAGTCAAATAAATCACTGCAATAGAGAACTATGAATAGTGAAGAAAATACATTCTAATATGTTGATGCCTTACATCAAACATACACCATTGATCAAATCCTACTTATTAATCCACCTGTGTACTCAAATATGCAATTACCTTTCAAAGAATTTTAACCCTCCCCTTAGAAGAGACCTAGGAATGAGCAATACATTAATCAACATTCACTAAAAGACAAGATTGAGATACCCTTGATATCCCAACTCATAAACATCTGAAAACCAGTCCTAAAATCAGTTATTTCTGAGAAAACAACTCTATTATAGACATCTTGGAAATACAATAGAAAGATTAAATAACCCTTGATGCTCTAATCAACAAGTTCAAGAATCAAATGGAGACAATCTGATAGTAGTATGAAAATACTAAGATCTTATTCATAAGACACACTATTACAACTTATATTTTATTCTCTAAGCCAGAAAGGAAAGAGGCACCACCCTATATCCAGAGAAGAAGGATATTTACCAAAAGGAACCACTCATGGAACTAGCTCTAAGAAAAATATAGAGAATTAGGAACACCTTAAGGTTGCCAAAAATTGGAACACTTCTAAATGATGTTGGAAATACTTAAAAAGTATTACAACAAGCTACAGATCATTTAGAGAAAAATTAGGTCTACAACAACCTCAACAAGAAATGAAAGAATTCATGAAAAGCCTAGAAACTTGGGAAAATTAGTTCAAATCTAATGTACAATTATTGGGTTTTCATCATTTAAGGCTAACTGCATTTAAAAGCTCAACCGAATTCTTGTTTCACAAAAAAAAAATGCCAAGACCACCAAAAGAGAGCTTATGTATACAGGTTATGGAAACAACTGGCACCCATCAAAACCTAGCCGCCCTTGTCAAAACATCAATCCTTTGCATTTAAACTGGCATGGCGCATCATGAAGCAAATCAGATCAAGATTGCCACCATATCTTTTTCATCATTTCTTTACCTGGAACCATCCTAGAAAAAATCAAATCTGATTTGGCCTTTTCGTATCTGGCCCACTGTATCAAACCCTGACAAGAAACCCTAACAAAAGATTGAAATTTTGTCTCAATGGCTAACAAGTTCAAGTTTAAAACATGACCGTTGATCTTAGTCCTTCCTAGCACATTAGGCAGCTCTCAGAAATCACCAAATAGTCAACTAAGACCTTTAAAAAATAACCAGACACATCTTCATTTCTTGACAACCAATACGAAATAGGCACATCAACAACACGTGGCACTCGTACCCACTGCATCATTAGTCTCTATCTCTTGGAGGATCAAACAGATGTCAAAAATTTGTGATGAACATCTATCCTGCATCTTCCCTTTGTGGAATCATGACCTCTATTAGATCAAATCGGACATGCCAATTCTTTATCTTAACCTTTAGTCATCTGTAGATTACACAATTGAAGGCATTCTCCAAATCATAAAACATTTTACTTAACCACAATTTGATCAAGAGATCACACAAATGAAGCATTTGTGTGATCGTTGAGTCTTTCTTTAGCTTTGGGTTCTATCTAGCAAATAAGCAACCACCGTCAGATCTATTTTATTAACGGTCCAAATTCTATCTTCAATTCCTTTATCTTAACTTATCCTCGACCTATTAAACATGCGACTGAAGACTTCACTTGATCGTTGAACCTTTTGCTTAACCTGGGTCATGTCTGGAGATCACGTGAACAAAGGCATTCACATGATCACTGAGTCTTAGCCTTACTCTGGGTTTAATCTGGAGAACTAGTGTTGGCCACCGATCAAATCTACATCAATGGTTCTCACTTGCCACTCAAAACCTTGTCTTAACTCAACTTGGATCATCAGATCATGCAACTAAGGCATTTTCTAGATCTCAGAACATTTCTCTTAACCCTGGTTATATTCAGAGAACATGCAAAATCCCTTATTCACCAAGTCACCATATCTCCCACTTAACCCTAGAAAAATCATGAGATCGAGCGTCAGTCATTGATCTTGTTCACCATCCACTATCCTCATTGAGTCACTAGATGTTAAGAACTTAGCTGCCAAGATTAAGAGAACATGCGAACACTGTATTCATTGGGTCGCTAGATAAAATCACTAACTGCCTGGAAATTTGGAGAACTAGAAAATGCCTCAGTCACAGAGTTGCTGAATAGAATAAAGCATGTGCATGAAAATGACTTAAGTGGCCAAGAAAAGGTAATGAGAAAATAGAACAAGGGTAGGGTTTCTTGACTTAGGCAAATTTATGAAACCCTAGGACATCGATTAAGACCTATTTCTTAGACCTTAAACATGCAATATCTCACTGGATTTTACACTTGAGCACATGCGATATTGACTAAAGCTTTGTGACACCCTAAACTATCCCTAGCTAATCTTGCAAGCTATGAAACCTGATAGATCCTCTTCGTAGATAAAAATAAGTTGTAGCTAGGGCATGACAATTTCTTAGGGTTTGCACAAGAATAAGACCATTTTCATTGGATTTTTTCATTTGACAAGAAAATAGGCTAACAGTGGCTCTATCTGGGGATGCATGCCTCTTGCAGGCATGGCAAGGATTCATAATTTTTGGAGGAAGCAGACCACCCACTGGACAAAAAATCTTAGGGAACCTTCCCAAAAACTAGCAAACAAACCAGGGAAACATGAAGGGAAACACCCAACTAAAAGGAAAAATATGTACAAAATTTATAAGATCAAAATTTATTTGGTGGCCCCAAGCCACCAAAAGAAAATAAAAAACTCTCCTGAGTCAAAGGTCTAATTTTCATCCACATATATAACCTACCACCTAAAAGTGTCATGACAATCTTGCTACCAACATATGTAAATACTCATGGGCTGAAAAATGAAACTGTAATTATCACTACCCATGTTTTTCCAATCACAACAATTATCATACTCATACTCCAAGAAGTATGGGACATCATTCACTTCTTCTTGATGACTAGAAATAAAAAACTAATCTAGTAATGCATCAGAATATGAAACATAGTGATTATCATGCATTACTACAAAATTACCTAGTTGAAAAGGACTTGGATCCTCAAATTCACTTTCATGCATTACTTCATCCAGTGAGAAACTTGGTTCCTCTATGATATCCTCACTGATTGGATCATGAACCAAGTGAAGGTCTCTTTCACAAATTTTGTGATAGTGGAACAACTGATCTACATCATCATTTTCATCAAAAGAATTACTGTCCCAATTATTGAAGACAAAGTCTTCAATAATGTCACCATCACTATCATATTTGGAAAAAGAAGGAAAAGGATATGAAAAAGAAACTTTCTCATCACTCGAATCTTTATGACGAGAGAACACATTGTCATGGCCTTCAACCTCTTCTTTTACAAAGTCACTACATGAGGTGAACTTTGGTAAACATGGATCATCCTTATCACTTTGAACACCCACCTCATTATTAGTGTCAAAGGATATGTCAAAGGGGAGCTGCACATCAAAGTCCATATCAGGTGCATACCTTTGGAATTCATTAGCCAAGAGTCCTGAGATCTTTTCACTGCTCAATGGACTTTGAACCTCATTATCATCTTCATTTCCCTCAGCCCTAGTGCTGCAACCCTATCTGAAACAAGGACCGACATCTCTAAAATCAAATCATTTTGTGTAAAGAAATCACTGTAGGAATCATCATCTATATCATATTCAGTATGTTTCCCTTTACACAAAACATCCTCAAACTAGGACAAGAAGGTTTCCTTCTCATGCTGATAAAAAGAAAAATCTACAAACATATTGGAAATATTATCAACTTCATATTCATCTTCAACATCTTCATATGCATTGACCTCAAAGTCAACATCATAATCAATACTTTCTACATGATAAGAATCAACATCAGAATCACTAGCCTCTTCATGATCAACATAAAGAACTACCAGTTCCCTCAATCTCTTGTCCTCCTCTAAATGCCAAACCTCAACACTAGAATATGCAAGTTTCTTCTTGAGAGTAGAAATCTTGATGAGCATATTTTCATAATCAGAATCACTCATGACTGGATCAACAAACACACTAATTTTTTTGTACTGATTTTCACCTTTTTCTTTACACTAATCCATGCCAACTCTTTCATCAAAATGTTCTATGAATGTTTTGTTGGAAATATAGATGAAGTAACTGAGAGGGGGGGGCGTGAATCAGTTAACCATAAATATTTCTTTCCATAGATCCCTTAGATGTTTTATTAAATCATTTGCTGCTGTTGTTCGGAAAACATACAAAGAAATGCTGAAACTTGATTATTGTAGTGAGTATTAATTATAACTGTTCTTAAGTATTCATTAGTGATTAAAATACATGAATAAAGAAAATAACATGAACACAAGAGACACTAGATTTAACGTGGAAACCCAATATGGGAAAAACCACCAATGTAACTAGTTACTAATTTTCACTCTTCTAAAGTGATGCCCTGTTAGGAGCCAACCCAGTAAAAGGTTACAAAACACACTGTTAGGTGTGACCTTGTTAGAGGATTTAATCACCCTGTTAGGAGTGGCCTTGTAAGAGGTCTTGAAACAATTCAATAGAATTGTCACCTTGTTAGAGGATTTATAAAATGGTTGTTAAACCAACTCGGTTAGGACATTTTGAAATCACTACTACAATGGTAAGAAAGTAACAATGAAATGACCTAAATAATGATGCAACTTAATTGCTAATTACATATCTCTATTCTGCTTCACTAGATCCTTTCTGATCAAAATATATCTCTGCTACTCCTCAAGGATATCTAATCATCCTTCAAAATTCACTCACACTTTCCTTCCTTTTTTTTTTACTTCGACACTTTTAATTCACAACTTGACCTTCTATATATACCATTCGGATTGACCATTTAGATTGTCAAGTCAGCACTAATAACATTACTAGTCATTATAAAAGTCGGCTGGAATAATCAAACTTTATTTCTCAAATTAACAAAATCCTTTACTTGGCCGACCTTGCTCGGTAAACATTAATCTAAAAATATTTCCTTTGGTGACCAAGAGAACTCAGTAAGCACTATGAATTCCACAACATCCTTTGGAGACCGAGTGAACTCAGTAAATACTAACTTTCCTTCATTAACCGTGGAAGCTCGGTTAACACTATTTTCTGCCATACTTTTCTTTGACACCCGAGATATCTCGATAGACACTGAAAACCATTTGCTGACCAACTGAGCTCGGTAAATACTAGGAACTGCTTTGCTGACTGACTGAGCTTGATAAATACTATGAACTTCTTTACTGACCAACTGAGCTTTGATAAATAATATGACATTAGTGTGACATCAAAGACAACACACAATTAATCCAACAATCTCCCTCTTTGGGATGGATGGCAATGCAATATGTCATAGCACAATAAAATTTCATAGAAAACATAGAGTAAGGAAGATATCCTTAGCTTCATTCTGATTCTCATCTATGAGAACTCCCTCAGTTAGAAAACTTCTCTTTCTGACTGAAAACTCTCCAAGAAAACTCTCCCTCTTAGAAATCTAAAGAAATTTCTTCAAATATGACAGCAAAACTCTCCCTCCTTGACTAAGCTGCATCAACTGACTGATCTTTAATATGCTCTGGTTGATGCATCACTAAAACTTCATTTAGTGAGCCTCGGATAGGAGAATGACCCCTAACTTACCTCTTAGATACAAGAACGCATCATTAGGTAGTGGCTTGGTGAATATATCTGCAATTTCTTCTTTTGTATGAATATATTCCAATCTGATTTCCTTGTCCTGCACCAATTCTCTGACAAAGTGATATTTTTATAGCAATGTGTTTGGTTTTGGAATGCATTACTAGATTCTTTGAAATATTTATTGCACTTGTATTATCACAAAATATAACAACTGGTTCTTTGATCTCAACCTTAATATCTTCCAATAACTGTTTGAACCAAACAATATTAGAGCAGTTTACTGCTGCAACAACATATTATGCTTCTGCTATGGATTGGGATGTGCAATTTTGCTTTTTACTGGTCCAAGATACCAACCTCTTGCCAAGAAAGCATGCTCCACCACTTGTACTTTTTTTGTCATCAATGTTTCCTACCTAATCAGCATTAGTAAACACTTTTAAGTCCAAATTGCCTCCAAATTTATACCACAAGCCATAATCTTCAGTTCCTTTCAACTATCTCAAGATTCTTTTGATTGCCATCATATGATTTTCTCTTGGTTTTGCTGAGAATCTTGCTACTATACCAACCGCTAAGGCAATATCGGGCCTTGTATGAACTATATACTATAATTTTCCAATCATTGATCTGTATAAGGTCTGATCTACTTCTTTTGAATCATCATTTTTGGTAAGCTTCAGTCCAGTACACATGGGGGTACCAACTGGTTTTGCATCTTCCATACCAAACTTCTTAAGTATTTCCTTGATGTATTTAGACTGAGTAATGTAGATATCATTCTTGCTCTACTAAATTTGAAGACCAACAAAAAACTTTATCTGACCAAACATAGACATTTCAAATTCTTTGTTCATTTGGTCTAAAAATTCTTTGCACTGATCACCATTACCTGTAAACATAGTATCATCCACAAATATTTCTGCCAAAACAATTTTGTTATCTGGTCCTTCCTTGATGTACAAACTACTATTATCATTAGCTCTTTTAAAACCAATCTGAATAAGATAGTTATGTAATCTTTCATACCATACTCTAGGGGCTTGTTTTAGACCATACAATGCTTTGTGTAACTTGCAGACCATATCCTTTTTGTCTGAATCAACAAAACCTTCAAGTTTCTCAATGTAGACTTCTTCATCAAAAATACCATTGAGAAATGCAGAGTTTACATCCATTTGATATACCTTAAATCCTTTATGTGCTGCATATGCAAGTAGAGTTGTTATACCTTCTAATCTTGCAACAGGAGCAAAAGTCTCTCCATAATCTATACCTTCTTCTTGAGAATACCCTTTACACACTAATCTAGCTTTGTTTCTAGATACTTGACCATCTTCATTCAGCTTGTTCCTGAATACCCATTTTGTTCCAATTATATTTTTGTCTTTAGGCCTAGGTACAAGAGTCCATGTCTTGTTTTTCTCTATTTTTTCTATTTCTTCATTCATAGCCTCAATCCAACTTTCATTTTCCAATGCATTTTTAACATTTTTAGGCTCAAAGTCAGCAAGTAAACATGTACCTTTCAGTTTACTTCTTGTCATAGTACCATCTGATTTGTTTCCAATAATCTAATCTGGTGTATGATGCTTCCTAACATACTTGGCCAATACAGGTTCCTTGCTTCTTGAATGAGTTACATTGTCATCTTCTTGAATTTCATTTTCAGGTTTAGTTTTCTCGGGCTCAGTAGATATTCGCTCAGTAGCTTCAGACTGAGACTCAGTTTCTTGTGACTCGGTTTGAATTTCTTCTTGCGACTCAGTTACTGTACTGGGCTCAGTAGATGCAATTTCCTTATTGACAGATGTGTTTGGCTATGTATCAGGTTCAATGTAAACAAATCTTTTGTAATCCTCTGGTTCTTTTTTGCTTTCTTCTTCAGTATTTTCTGCAAACTCATCAACTTTGACATGTGCACTTTCTATGATTTTGTGAGTAGACAAATTCAGACATCTATATGCTTTACTTTTGCAAGAATATCCCAAAAATATTCCTTCATCACTTTTTACATCAAACTTTCCTTTTCTAGATTCTTTTAAGATGTAACATTTACTATCAAATACTTTCAGGTAACTTACATTGGGTTTATAGCCATACCATAACTCATAAGGAGTTTTGAATGTGTCTTTCCTCAACTGTACTCGGTTCAAGGTATGAATTGTAGTGCTAATAGCTTCCTTCTAGTATTTCATAGCAATGTTCTTTTCAATCATTAGAGTCCTTGCACAATCCATGGTAGATTTGTTCCTTCTTTCAACTATTCCATTTTGCTCAGGAGTTCTTGGGGCTGATACCTATCTTTTGATTCCTCTTTCAATGCAAAAATTATTGAATTCATGGGAGATGAATTCACCACCTCTGTCTGATCTCAAGCACTTCATTCTTTTCCCTATTTCCTTTTCTACTCTTGCCAGATACCATTTGAATTTCTCAAATGCCTTTGATTTTTCTCTTAAATACATAACAGTCATCATTCTAGAGTAATCATCAACAAAGAGAATAAAGAATTTTTCTCTAGTATAGCTTTCAATTCCAATAGGTCCATATAAATTAGTATGCACAATATCCAAAATATCTTCATACTGATAGTTTTTACTTTAAAAGCTAGTCTTTCCCATTTTACCAATCTGACAGTTCTTGCATAGACCAACATCAGGTTTCTTCAAAGTAGGAATACCTCTTACTTTCTTGAATTTGCTTATTTTCACCATATTATCAAAATTTACATGACATAACCTTTTGTACCATAACCAAATTTCTTCAATTTGAGCAATAAAACATGAGCATTCACCAAGATCAAGATAAAATAGGTTACCTTTGGTTTGTTTTCCTGAACCAATCAATTTTCCTTTGTCATCCAGTAGTCTTGCTTTGTCATTCATGAATTCAACATTGAATCCAATGTTGATTAGCTGTGCTACACTTAGAAGATTATGCTTTAGTCCTTCAACCCAATATGCATTATCACATATAAGTTCTTTGGTTAATGAAATTCGTCCTCTTCCTTTTATACAACAAGGTTCATTGTTTCGAAACCTTACATTACCACCATCATAGTCTTCAAGGTGTTCAAACTTTGTTCTATCACCAGTCATATGATGTGAGCATCCACTATCTATAATCCATGTATCATTTTTGCTTATATGGGAGATAAGTGCCATCTCATCTTCATCATCATCATATTCATCTTTTACAGCAATGAAGACAATTTCTTCTTCACTATCATCAGAATCCTTAGCCAAAAAACATGTTTTCTTACCTTTATCCTTGAATAACTTGAAATTATTCTTGTCATAGTACTTGTGACCTTTCTTCTCATCCTTGCTTTGCTTGTTTGGGCACCTAGCTACAATATGACCAATTTCTTCACATGAGAAACATATTAAAGGAGTTTTACCTTTGTATTTACCTTTGCCTCTAGTATATTTCTTTGCAAGTAATGCTTCAATAACTTCAAGATCACTATCTAAACTTTCCTCTGATTCTTCTTCACTTTCTGACTAGATTTTCTTACCCTTCTTAAGTGAAAGTTTGGCCTCAAATGCTGATTCAATATTTTTAGAAGTTGGAACATAGTTGTCATAGTTATCCAATTCAAAAGTTGTCAATCTTCCAACTAAGGCATCCAAAGTTATATTGTGATTTTGTTCACATCTTCTTTCTTGAATAGCAGATACTCTTATTTCATAGATAGGAAACAATGTTCTAAGAACCTTACTTATAATAGTTTCATCATCAATTTTTCCTCTAGAAGCTCTGATTGCACTAACACTCACCTTGATTCTTTCAACATATTTTGCAATGTTTTCATCTTCTTTCATCTTCATCTGATCAAACTATCCTCTTAGGCTTTCTTCTTTGGCTCTCTTCACATTGTCATCACCACCATAAATTTTCTTCAGCTTGTTCCACATTTCATAAGTAGTGGTGCAGTCTTTGATCTCATCAAATTCTTCATAGTTAAGAGCTGATGCAATATCTATCATCATGGTGTTATGGTTCTTTTTCTCTGCAATGTCTTCAACAGTTAATGTGCTAGTAGGAACTGTATATTCTTGATCAATATATTTGCATCCTGAGTCACCAATGGAAGCCAGATGAAGTCTCATGAGACCTTGCCATGCTGAAAAGTTATCTCTATTAAGACTTGGAATTTCTCTCTTGTAAGACATCTTGATCTTTAGCTTAGGTCCTTGAATGTTGGAAATATAGATGTAGTAACTGAGAGGGGGGGGAGTGAATCAGTTAACCACAAAAATATTACCACTGATCCCTTAAATATCTTAACAAATTATTTACTGTGCCACTCAGTAAATATACAGAGAAATGCTGAAAACTTGATCCTTGAAGTGTGTAATAATTAAACTGTTCTTAAGCATTCATCATTGATTAACATACATGAATAAAGAAAATAACATGAACACAAGAGACACTAGATTTACTGTGGAAACCCAATATGGGAAAAACCACCAATGTAACTAGTTACTATTTTTCACTCTTCTGAAGTGATGCCCGGTTAGAAGCCAACCCGGTAAAAGGTTACAAAACACACTGTTAGGTGTGACCTTGTTAGAGGATTTAATCACCCTGCTAGGAGTGGCCTTGTAAGAGGTCTTGAAATAATTCAATAGAACTGTTACCTTGTTAGAGGATTTACAAAATGGTTGTTAAACCAACTCGGTTAAGAGATTTTGATATCACTACTACAATTGCTAGAGAGTAACAATGAAATGACCTATAACTAAATTGCTGAATATAGATCTTTTTTCTATTTCACTAGATCCTTACTGATCAATTAAATCTTTGCTGCTCCTCAAGGATATCTAACCATCCTTCAAAATTCACACACACCTTTCTTCAAAATTATTTTTGCATGCTGTATATCTTTTATTCACCACTTGACCTTCTATATATATATGCCATTTCATAATCATTTAGATTGTCAAGTCGGCACTAATAATTATTATAACAGTCAGCTAGGATAAACAAACTGTAATAACAAAATTCTTTGAAAGGGCCGACCTTGCTCGATAAACGTTAATCCTGAAAAGATTTCCTTCGGTGACCGAGAGAACTCGGTAACCACAGCAAATTATGCAACATCCTTTGGAGACTGAGAGAGCTCGATAACCACTAATTTTCCTTTGATAACCGAGGAGGCTCGGTTAACACTGTTACCCTATCATGTTTCCTTTAGACACCTAAGAGAACTCGGTAGACACTAAAAACTGCCTAGCTAACCGACTGAGCTCAGTAGATACTAAGAACCACTTAGCTGACCGACTGAACTTGGTAGACACTAAGAATGATACTTGATATGACATTTGTGTGACATCAAAGAAAACACATAGCTAATCCAATAATATCCTTCAGACAATTGTATCCAACAATCTCCCTCTTTGGCATTGATGGCAACACAACATGTCATAGCACAATGAAATTTCACAGAGAAACCAAGAGTAAGAAACATATCCTTAGCTTCATTCTAATTCCCATCATCTTCAAACTTCTTTCTCTGACTGAGAACTCTCCCTCTTAACTTCTCAAATTATTCTTCTTAGAAATTTCTTGAAATGACAGCAAACTCTCCCTCTTTGACAACACATGCCAAAGACAACTTACACAGTTTCGGTAAATATCGATGTACCTTATGTACTGATTCATATGCAATGATTCCCTGACTATGCTGCATCAACTGATTGATCTTCAAAATGTTCTAGTTGATGCATCACTAAAACTTTATTTAGTGATCCTCGGATAGGGGAGTGACCCCTAACTTTCCTTTTAGATACATGAATGCATCCTTAGGTAGTGGCTTGGTGAAGATATCTGCAATTTGTTCTTTTGTATGAATATATTCCAATCTAATTTCCTTGTCCTGCACCAATTCTCTGACAAAGTGATATTTAATTGCAATGTGCTTGGTTTTGGAATGCATTACTGGATTCTTTGAAATATTTATTGCACTTGTATTATCACAAAACATAACAACTGGTTCTTTGATCTCAACCTTCATGCCTTCCAAAAGTTGTTTAAACCATATAATATTAGAGCAGTTTACTGCTGCAGCAACATATTCTGCTTCTGCTATGGATTGGGATGTGCAGTTTTGCTTTTTACTAGTCCAAGATACTAACCTCTTGCCAAGAAAGAATGCTCCACCACTTGTACTCTTTCTATCATCAATGTTTCCTACCCAATCAGCATCAGTAAACACTTTTAAATCCAGATTGCCTCCAAATTTATACCACAAGCCATAATCTTCAGTTCCCCATAAATACCTCAAGATTCTTTGATTGCCATCATGTGATTTTCTCTGGGTTTAGCCAAGAATCTTGCCACTATTTCAACTGCTAAGGCAATATAAGGCCTTGTGTGTACTACATACTATAATTTTCCAATCATTGATCTGTATAAGGTCTGATTTACTTCTTTTAAATCATCATCTTTAGTAAGCTTCAGTCCAGTAGACATGGGTGTACCAACTGGTTTTGAATCTTCCATACCAAATTTCTTAAGTATTTGCCTATATATTTAGACTGAGTAATGTAGATACCATTTTTGTTTTGCTAAATCTGAAGTCCAAAAAAGAATTTTATTTGAACAAACATAGACATTTCAAATTCTTTGTTCATAAGCTCTGAAAATTCTTTGCACTGATCATCATTTCCTATAAACACAGTATCATCCACAAATATTTCTGCCAAAACAATTTTGTTATCTGATCTTTCTTTGATGTAAAAATTTATGTTGTCATTAGCCCTTTTGAAATCAATCTGAGTAAGATAGTTATGTAATCTTTCATACCATGCTCTAGGAGCTTGTTTCAGACCATACAATGCTTTGTGTAATTTGCAGACCATATCCCTTTTGTCTGGATCAATAAAACCTTTAGGTTGCTCAATGTAGACTTCTTCCTCAAGAATATCATTGAGAAAAGTAGATTTGATATCCATCTGATATACCTTAAATCCTTTATGTGTTGTATATGCAAGTAAAGTCCTCACACCTTCTAATCTTGCAACAAGAGCAAAAGTCTCTCCATAATCTATTCCTTCTTCTTGAGAATATCCTTTACATACCAATCTTGCTTTGTTTCTTGATACTTGACCATCTTCATTCAACTTATTTCTGAATACCCATTTTGTCCCAATTACATTTTTATCTTTAGGCCTAGGTACAAGAGTCCATGTCTTATTTTTCTCTATTTTCTCTATTTCTTCATTCATAGCCTCAATCCAACTTTCATTTTCTAATGCATCTTTGACATTTTTAGGCTCAAAATCAGCAAATAAACATGTACCTTTTAGTTTACTTCTTGTCATAGTACCATCTGATTTGTTTCCAATAATTTGATTTGGTTTATGATGGTTTCTGATGTACTTGGCTATTACAGGTTCCTTGCTTCCTGAATGAGTTATATTGTCATCTTCTCCATCTTCAGGTTCAGATTGCTCAGGCTCGGTAGATACTTGCTCGGTAGCTTCAAACTGAGACTCGGTACTTTGTGACTCGGTCTGAACTTCTTCTTGTGACTCGGTTACTATACTGGGCTCGGTAGATGTAGTCTCCTTACATGTGTCTGGAAATGTATCAGGTTTGATGTAAACAAATTTTAAGTAGTCCTCTGGTTCCTTTTTGCTTTCTTCTTCAATCTTTTCTACAAACTCATCAATTCTCACATGTGCACTTTCTATGATTTTGTGAGTAGACAAATTTAGACATCTATATGCCTTACTTTTGCAAGAATATCCCAAAAATATTCCTTCATCACTTTTTACATCAAATTTTCCTTTTCTAGATTCTTTTAAGATGTAACATTTACTATCAAATACTTTTAGGTAACTTACATTTGGTTTGAAGCCATATCATAGCTCATATAGAGTCTTGAATGTGTCTTTTCTCAGCTATACTTGGTTCAAGGTATGAACTGCAGTGCTGATAGCTTACTTCCAGTATTTCATAGCAATGTTCTTTTCAATCATTAGAGTCCTTGCATAGTCCATGATAGATTTGTTCCTTCTTTCAGCTATTCCATTCTGCTCAGGAGTTCTTAGGGCTGATACCTATCTTTTGATTCCTCTTTCAATGAAGAAATTATTGAATTCATTGGAGATGAATTCACCACCTCTATCTGATCTCAAGCATTTTATTCTTTTTCTTGTTTCCTTTTCTACTCTTGCTAAATACCATTTGAACTTCTGAAATGCTTCAGACTTTTCTCTTAAATACATAACAGTCATCATTCTAGAATAATCATCAACAAAGAGAATAAAGAATTTTTCTCCGGTATAGCTCTCAATTCCAATAGGTCCACATAAATCAGTATGCACAATTTCCAAAATATCTTCAAACTGATAGTTTTTACTTTTGAAACTAGACTTTCCCATTTTACCAATTTGACAATTCTTGCATAGACCAACATCAGGTTTCTTCAAAGTAGGAATACCTCTTACTTTCTTGAATTTTCTTATTTTCATCATGTTGTCAAAATTTACATGACATAACCTTTTGTGCCATAACCAACTTTCTTCAATTTGAGCAATAAAACATGAGTAATCACCAAGATCAAGATAAAATAGGTTACCTTTGGTTTGTTTGCCTGATCCTATCAGTTTTCCTTTGTCATCCAGCAATCTTGCTTTGCCATTCATGAATTCAACCTTGAATCCAATGTTGATTAGCTGTGCTACACTTAGAAGATTATGCTTTAGTCCTTTGACCCAATATGCATTATCACATATAAGTTCTTTGGTTAATGAAATTCATCCCTTTGCTTTTATACAACAGGGTTCATTGTTTCCAAACCTTACATTACCACCATCAAAGTTTTCAAAGTGTTCAAACTTGGTCCTGTCACCAGTCATATGATGTGAACATCCACTATCTATAATCCATGTATCATTCTTGCTTATATGAGAGATAAGTGCCATCTCATCTTCATCATTATCAGATTCATCTTTTACAGCAATGAAAATAATTTCTTCTTCACTATCATCTGAATCTTTAGCTAAAAAACATGTTTTCTTACCTTTATCCTTGAATGATTTGAAATTTTTCTTGCCATTGTACTTGTAATTTTTCTTCTCATCTTTGCTTTGCTTGTTTGGACACCTAGCTATAATATGACCAATTTCTTCACATGAAAAATAGATTAAGGGAGTTTTACCTTTGTATTTTCCTCTGCCTCTTGAATACTTCATTGCAAGTAATGTTTCAATAACTTCAAGATCGCTATTAGAACTTTCCTCTGATTCTTCTTCACTTTCTGGTTGGATTTTCTTCCCTTTCTTGAGTGAAAGTTTGGCCTCAAAAGCTAATTCAATATTTTTAGAAGTTGAAACATAGTTGTCATAGTTATCCAGTTCAAAGGCTGTCAATCTTCCAACTAAGGCATCCAAAGTTATATTGTGATTTTCTTCACATCTTCTTTCTTGAATAGCAGAAACTCTTATTGCATAAATAGGGAGTAATGTTCTAAGAACCTTACTTATAACCATTTCATCATCAATTTTTCCTCCAGAAGCTTTGATTGCACTAACACTTGTCTTGATCCTTTCAACATATTTTGCAATGTTTTCTTCTTCTCTCATTTTCATTTGATCAAACTGTCCTCTTACGCTCTCTGCTTTGGCTCTCTTCACATTGTCATCACCACCATAGATTTTCTTCAGCTTGTTCCACATTTTATGAGTAGTTGTGCAGTCTTTGATTTCATCAAATTCTTCATAGCTAAGAGCTGATGCAATGTCTATCATCATAGTGTTATGGTTCTTCTCTGCAATGTCTTCAACAGTTAATGTGCCAGTAGGAATTGTATATTCTTGATCAATATATTTGCATCCTGAATCACCAATGGAAGCCAGATGTAGTCTCATGAGACCTTGCCATGCTGAAAATTTATTTCTGTTAAGCCTTGGAATTTCTCTTTTGTAAGACATCCTGATCTTTAGCTTAGGTCCTTGAAACCCTTCCTGCAAGCACCAAAAGCTTTGATACCAATTGTTGGAAATATAGATGCAGTAACTGAGAGGGGGGGGGGGGGTGAATCAGTTAACCACAAAAATATTACCAATGATCCCTTAAATATCTTAACAAATTATTTACTGTGCCACTTGGTAAATATATAGAGAAATGTTGAAAACTTGATCCTTGAAGTGTGTAATAATTAAACTGTTCTGAAGCATTCATCACTGATTAACTTACATGAATAAAGAAAATAACATGAACACAAGAGACACCAGATTTACCGTGGAAACCCAATATGGGAAAAACCACCAATGTAACTAGTTACTATTTTTCACTCTTCTGAAGTGATGCCCGGTTAGAAGCCAACTCGGTAAAAGGTTACAAAACACACTGTTAGGTGTGACCTTGTTAGAGGATTTAATCACCCTGCTAGGAGTGGCCTTGTAAGAGGTCTTGAAACAATTCAATAGAATTGTTACCTTGTTAGAGGATTTACAAAATGGTTGTTAAACCAACTCGGTTAAGAGATTTTGATATCACTACTACAATTGCTAGAGAGTAACAATGAAATGACCTGCAACTGAATTATTAAATATAGATCTCTGTTCTGTTTCACTAGATCCTTACTGATCAATTAAATCTTTGTTACTCCTCAAGGATATCTGACCATCCTTCAAACTTCTCACACACCTTTCTTCAAAATGATTTCTGCATGTTGTATATCTTTTATTCACCACTTGACCTTCTATATATATATGCCATTTCATAATCATTTAGATTGTCAAGTCGGCACTAATAATTATTATAACAGTCAGCTGGGATAAACAAACTTAAATAACAAAATTCTTTGAAAGGGCCGACCTTGCTTGGTAAACGTTAATCCTGAAAAGATTTCCTTCGGTGACTGAGAGAACTTGATAACCACAGAAAATTTTGCAACATCCTTTGGAGACCAAGAGAGCTCGGTAACCACTAATTTTCCTTTGATAACTGAGGAGGCTCGATTAACACTATTACCCTGTCATGTTTCCTTTAGACACTCGAGAGAACTCAGTAGACACTAAAAACCTCCTAGCTAACCGACTGAGCTTGGTAGATACTGAGAACCACTTAGCTGACCGACTGAACTCAGTAGATACTAAGAATGATAATTGATATGACATTTGTGTGACATCAAAGACAACACATAGCTAAACCAACAATGTCCTTCAGAAAATTGTATCCAACACTTGAAACCCTTCCTGCAAGCACCAAAAGCTTTGATACCAATTGTTGGAAATATAGATGAAGTAATTGAGAGGGGGGTGGTGAATCAGTTAACCATAAATATTTCTTTCCATAGATCCCTTAGGTGTTTTATTAAATCATTTGCTGCTGTTGTTCGGCAAACATACAAAGAAATGCTGAAACTCAGTTATTGCAATGAGTATTAGTTATAACTATTCTTAAGCATTCATCAGTGATTAAGATACATGAATAAAGAAAATAACATGAACACAAGAGACACCAGATTTAACATGGAAACCCAATATGTGAAAAACCACCAATGTAACTAGTTACTATTTTTCACTCTTTTGAAGTGATGCCCTGTTAGGAGCCAACTCGGTAAGAGGTTACAAAACACACTATTAGGTGTGACCTTGTTAGAGGATTTAATCACCCTGTTAAGAGTGGCCTTGTAAGAGGTCTTGAAACAATTCAATAGAACTGTCACCTTGTTAGAGGATTTATAAAATGGCTATTAAACCAACTCGGTTAGGAGATTTTGAAATCACTACTACAATGGTAAGAAAGTAACAATGAAATGACTGGAATAATGATGCAACTTAATTGCTAATTACAAATCTCTGTTCTACTTCACTAGATCCTTCCTGATCAAAATATATCTCTGCTGCTCCTCAAGGATATCTAATCATCCTTCAAAATTCACTCACACTTTCCTTCCTTTTTTTTTTACTTCCACACTTTTAATTCACAACTTGACCTTCTATATATACCATTTGGATTGACCATTCAGATTGTCAAGTCGGCACTAATAACATTACTAGTCATTACAACAGACGGCTGGAATAATCAAACTTTATTTCTCAAATTAACAAAATCCTTTACTCGGCCGACCTTTCTTGGTAAACATTAATCTGAAAAGATTTCCTTTGGTGACTGAGAGAACTCAGTAAGCATTGCGAATTCTACAACATCCTTTGGAGACCGAGTGAACTCGATAAATACTAACTTTCCTTCGTTAACTGTGGAAGCTCGGTTAACACTATTTTCTGCCATAATTTTCTGACACCCAAGACATCTTGGTAGACACTGAAAACTACCTGTTGACCGACTGAGCTCGGTAAATATTGGGAACTACTTTTCTGACTGACTGAGCTCGGTAAATACTGCGAACTACTTTGCTGACTGACTGAGCTTTGATAAATAATATGACATTAGTGTGACATCAAAGACAACACACAATTAATCCAACATATTTCTCTTAATACATCTCAAGAAGGGATTGAACATGAAGGAATGGATATGAACCAATACCTTGCACTATGTGAAAGAGACTGCACAAGTAACCTCATAGCAACATCTTCATGCTCAATATTCATTTGTCCAAATAAACCCATGAGATCATATACATGATGGCTTGCCAAAAATGATCCATCAGCCATGAATCTTGGCAAGCCTTCCCCATCCTTAGTAGAAAACTCATTAGGGGCACCTTCAATGCCATCAAAGAAAAAGGGCATATATTCCTCCATAAGGAATTGCCCACTAATACTCATCCCTTTACACTAGTGTTGATCACTTGATAAGGAAACATTTTTTACAACTGATTTTAATAAAAACATGGCACATGAAAATCAAAATACCTGGAAGTACTATAGTTTAAATGTAGCTTGTTGACTGGAAAGTAGGGTAGATCTAGAGCCTTCTTTGTAGCTCCATCAGGTTCTTTGCTTGTAGATTCCCCACCTCCTTGAAGAGGAAAATATTGTACTTGTTATCTCCTTCCAACCAACACAAAACTTCACTAGGATTTTACAATGTTTATCAGGGACTGCACTGATCAAATAGAGAACTTAGAGTCTCCACTCACAACTAGGTGAGAAGATATAACAATATTTGAAAATAACTTGACTCTATGATTACTAAACTAGACTCTAGGATGATTCAGCCAAGCAAGAAAAGAAAAACCATCTTAAAAATTGCTATCATTTACTTCTTCCCCAGTAGAGTCACCATTTTCTTGGTTCCTTTTTCCCACACTATCAGATTTACAATTCAATTGACAAACTAATGTCACTGACTATCAATAACCACACCAAATCTGATAAGAAAAAGGGCCAATTAACAAGGACCAAGAGAATGATCCTCCTACACTTTGAGCTCCACATCACTCAGGTGGGTATACCTCATCTGCACACACATAACTTCTTTTGACAAACAACATGGCTGTAGGTATATGACTATCGAATAGCCTTCAGACTCCTATAGGTATCATGTACCTCAATGATTCACCAAGTCTTAATGCAATATCCTACTTGCATAGAATGATTGCAAACTAGAAACTACTTCTAACTCCTCCTATCAAATATGAAAGGAAAAATGATTTCATTTGATTTTTTTGGGTTGAATGGACCCCTGAAATGCCCCAAGTCTCTCATAGACCAATGCCTTATTCAATGAGAAAAAAGTCAAATAAATCACTGCAACAAAGAACTATGAATAGAGAAGACAATACATTCTAATATGTTGATTCCTTACATCAAACATAGACCATTGATTAGATCTTACTTATTAATCCACCTGTGTACTCAAATATGAAATTACCTATTCAAAGGATTTTAACCCTCCCCTTAGAAGAGACCTAGGAATGAGAAATACATTAATCAACATCCACTGAAAGACAAGATTGAGATACCCTTGATATCCAAACTCATACACATCTGAAAACCAGTCCTAAACTCAGTTATTTCTACAAAAAGAACTCTATTGAAGACATCTTGGAAATACAATAGAAAGATTAAAACACCCTTGTTGCTCTAATCAAAAAGTTCAAGAAGTATGGGACAGTGCATTGATAAGCTAAAGGAGATTGTTGGCAAGGCTGAGGGGCATACGGCCTTTAATGATAAAGTCATGGCTATGGAGGAGAAAATAAAAGATCAGGAGATGGTTAAAAAGAGAATTGAAAAAATGGAAAATAGAATTGAGAAGCTGGAGAAGAGGGTGGGTAACATTGTTGAGAAGAGTTTTCCATTCTCAAGGCTTTGGCTGATCATGTCAAGATTCTCGTGGAAAAAATGGAATAGGGAAAAGGGGAGCAGGTGCTCATTTAGGTCAAGGAGGACCACAAACCTAGCAAAAGAACCTGATCAAGCTTCAAAAAGATCAAGGATAATAAGAACAAATATATTGAGGAACCCAAAGTTTCCTCTCACAATATGCAGATGCTAGCTGAACAAGCCACTGATCTTATGAAGTGTATCTAGCTTGTTGTCTGCTAGTTGTTGTTTTGCTATCTTTTTTCTATCTTTTTTTCTTTGTCTTTCTCTTTAAAGACTTGTTAAGTTTTTTGTTGTCTTTTTTTGGTGCTGATGCACTATTTCAAATGGATCTCTAATACTTATCTTGTAATCTTGATGTAAAAGGTTTCAGGGCCTTCAAAACCTATTTTTACGTAATCAAAACAAGTTCAAGAATCAAATGGAGACAATCTGATAGTAGTATGAAAATACTAAGATCTTATTCATAAGACACACTATTACAACTTATATTTTATTCTCTAAGCTAGAAAGGAAAGAGGGAACACCCTATATGCAGAGAAGAATGCAATATATTTATAGGAAGGAACCACTCATGGAACCAGCTCTAAGAAAAATATAGAGAATCATGAACCCCTCAATGTTACCAAAAACTGGAACCCTTCTAAATGATCTTGGAAATCCTTAAAAAGGATTGCGGCAAGCTACAGATCATTTAGGGAAAAATTAGGTCTACAAAAACCTCAACAACCAAACTCAACCAGAAATGAAAGAATGCAGGAAAATCTTGGAAACCTGGGAAAATCATATCAAATCTAATGTACAATTATTTGGTTTTGATCATTCAAGGCTAACTACATTTACAAGTTCAACTGATTTCTTGTTGCAGACAAAAATAAATAAATGCCAGGATCACCAAAAGAGATCTTGCATCTACAGGGCATGAAAACAACTGGCACCCATCAAAACCTAGCCGCCCTTATCAAAACATCAATCCTCTCCATTTAAACTGACATGGCACATCATGAAGCATATCATATCAGGATGGCCACCATATCTTCTTCATCATTTCTTTACCTGGAACCATCCTAGAAAAAATCAAATCTGATCTAGCCTTGTCGTATCTGGCCCACTGTATCTAACCCCTACAAGAAACCCTTATAAAAGATTAAAGTTTTGGCTCAATAACTAATAGGTTTAGATTTAAAACATGACCGTTGATCTCAGTCCTTCCTGGCACATCGAGTGGCTCTTGAAAATCATCAAATAGTCAACTAAGCCCTTTAAAAAATAACCAGACACATCATCATTTCCTGACAACCAATCAAAAATTGTACATCAGTAACACCTGACACTCAGACCCACTACATCATCGGTCTCTATCTCTTGGAAGATCAAAAGACTATCACAAATCCATGATGAACATCTATCCTGCATCTTCCCTTTATGGAATCATGACCTCCGTTAGATCAAATTGGACCTACCAAGTCTGTATCTTAACCTTTAGTCATCTGGAGATTACACTATGGAAGGCATTTTTGAAATCATGAAACATTTTACTTAACCATGGTCCAATCAAGAGATCACATGAATGAAGCATTCATGTGATCGGTGAGTCTTTCTTTAACTTTGGGTTCTATCTAGTGAACAAGCGACCACCATCACATCTATTTTATTAACGGTCTAGATTCTATCTCCAAGTCCTTTTTCTTAACTCATCCTCAATCTCGTGAACATGTGATTGAAGAATTCACTTGATTGCTGAACCTTTTGCTTAACCTGGGTCATGTCTAGAGATCATGTGAACAAAGGCATTCATGTGATTACTGAGTCTTTTCCTTACTCTAGGTTTAATCTGGAGAACTAGCACTAGCTGCCAATGAAATCTACATCAATGGTTCTTACTTGCTGCTCAATACCTTGTCTTAACTCAACCTGGATTACAAGATCATGCAACTGAGGCATTTGCTAGATCTTGGAACATTTCTCTTAACCCTAATTATATTCGGAGAACATGCGAAAGCCTTTATTCACCAAGTCTCTGCATCTCCCACTTAACCATAGACAAATAATGAGATCAAGCACTAGTTGTTGATCTTGTTCACCATCCATGGTCCTTGTTGAGTCACTAGATGTTAAGAACTTAGCTACCAAGATCAAGAGAACATGTGAACACTATATTCATTGGGTTTCCAGATAAAATGACTAACTACCTGGGAACTTGGAGAACTGGTGAATGCCTTAGTCATGGAGTCACTAAATAGAATAAATAATGTGCATGAAAAGGACTTAAGTGGCTAGGAAAAGGTAATGAGAAAATAGAACAAGGATAGGGTTTCTTGACTTAGATAAATTTATGAAACCCTAGGACATGGATTTAGACCTATATCTCACTAGCTTTTACACTTGAGCACATGCGATCTTGATTGAAGCTTGGTGACACCCTAAACTATCCCTGGCTAAGCTCACAAGCTATGAAACCTGATAGATCCTCTTCACAGATAAAAACAAGTTACAGCTAGGTCATAAAAATTTCTTACAGTTTGCACAAGAATAACACCATTTTCATTGGATTTTTGCATTTGACAAGAAAATGGGCTAACAATATCCATCCTCATATGAGTTATAATCATCAACATTCCCAAATGAGATCAACAATGTGTTTATACTTCAGTCAAGACCATAGTCATCATCTTCTATATCCTCTTGTTGTAAGATTTATGCCACCACACATTGTTGAGGTGAATGAGGCATATTACATGCTTCACATCATGGCATCTCATTCACCATTTGGTTTCTTCTACTCAATGGATTAGGCGGATCTATGTTTGTATTTTTCCTAGGGATTTATTGTTTTCCATCCTTCCAATTGGTATTCTAAGTTATGTCTTCAAGCCTCATCATTCCATTTATGTTGAATTTTGGCCTATCATTTCTATTAATTTGAATTTTTTCATTCCTTCTTACTTCTTTGGTTAAGTATTTCAAAGCATTAACAACTTTGTCTAGTTTATCCTTCTCGTTATTTTGTCTATGTGCTTTTGGATTCTATAATCTAACTTCATCTCTTTTTCCTATCTTTACTGAAGCCTTTCTATTATTTTGTATTGTTATTGCTATCCTACATGCATCTGTTAGAGTATGATGATTTCTTGATCATATCTCACAATTTGTTTTGTTGTCATAAGAATCCATATAAAAATCCAAACATATTTCATCAGCTGGCTTCCTACGTGCAGGAACCCTATATAGTAACTTCTCAAATATTTTATTAAAAACTATTATGGATTTGTTATATCCATTATTTATACTTTTCAACTCATGAAGAGAAAAATAAGGATCATTGTGGTCACCAAATTCTTTGAGAAATTTCCTTTTGAAATCTACCTATTTGTTAATCAAATGATGAGGTAACCCTTTGTACCATTCTCATGCATCTTTAGTTAAGGATTGTACAAATAATTTTATGTAATTGTCTTCATGTGGCACCTCATGGCTCTCTAGGACATTCACAAATTATCTTATGTGGTTCTCAACATTCTCTACATCACTTCGCCCAAATTTAGGGATATTAGTTTTCCATTCATTCTTTATGTCATGAGGGGCTAAAGGAATTTGCATAAAGTTTAATGGTTTATTTTTATTATCATTCACAAGACCTCTAATGAAAGAAAATGGATCTTATTGATAAAAATGTCCCTAATTTTGAGGACCACAATAGTATTGGCCATTGAAATTTGGGTAATATTGATTGTGGTTGCAATGGACTATATGTCCTTGATGTCCATAGTTACCATATTTTCCATAGTACCCATGTGGTGCATATTGTCCATTATAATTATGGTTTCCTAAATGGAAATAGTCATATTGATGGTCTCTAAATCTCTCCCTACCACCCCCATTATTTCCTTGATATGATGTATCATTATGGTCTCTACCATGATTCTGATCATATGTTGTTCTATTGCCCTGGTTATTCTTTGTTGGAGATTTGCTAGCAAGCTAGTGTTGGTTGTATGTTTTTCATTGATGACAACATATGGTAAGCAGCATGCATTGAAGTCTTATGTAGAGAGCATTGAGCATATGATTCTTAGATATGTTATCAGCATGATATCATAGACGCAGAGGCTGATTCTGAGTGCAGACAGTTGTGTAGTTGTTTGTATCAATAGTGTTCCTGACAGTGTCATAAACAGAGTTTTGTATGTGATTTTTAGTGTGGTTATGATGGAGCCTTGCACGTTTATATTTGTGTTGTACACATTCTTGTGGAGCTATGTTTATGGATGCAGAATTATTTATGTAGTATAAGATGAGTTATGATGTTTTTATTTGCCAATTATAGTTTCTTGAGATTATCTGATGGAGCCGATAGTGTTTATATTGTTTTAGTATTTACACCTATCATTTTGATATGAATGTTTGGTTTTATGTTTGGAGATGAGTTAAGAATGTTTGGTTAAGAGTGCATAACATATTTTAGCATGAGAATAAATTTTCAATTAATTTGGTGGAGCCGATAGTGTGAAGTGACTCATCTACTCATATTGAGTTGTGCGGTCCTATTTGTGGTGTGTTCTTGGTTTAGCTATTGGAGATGTTATTTGAGATTTATATTGTTTCTCTATTATGATTTCAAGGAAGTTCTAACATGATGACTTGATTATATCATTTGGAGAAAGATACTTATAGCCAGTCAATTTTGATTGCTAAGTGTGATTGTGAGAGCAGAGCAGAAGATGTGAATATACTGAGACAGTCAATCCTTAGTTGAAGTTCTATGTGAAGAAGAAGAGAATATAAGCTATTCATTGGAACTAATCAAGACAATAGATCTACTTTCTAGTTCACCAAGATCTAGATAAAGTGAGTATCTATTATGCAGAAGGTTGTAGCCTTCACCATTTGAGCAGTGTGTTCTCAGACAGTGTGTCCTCACCTTTAACAAGTTTATTTTTAAAAGACTCCTAACAGGGTCTGACCCTAGACAAGGTCACTTTACTTCATGCATTATAAAGATCAACTCCTAACAGGGTTGTAATATCTTCTAACAGGGTTCATTATACTCTAGTGCAGTTTATAGTGGTTGCTAGTTCCCACCAAGGTTTTTACCTATTTGGGTTTCCTCATAACCAAAATTGTGGTGTTGTGTTAAGTGTTATCTTATTGTGTTTATGCTTAAAGTCATTCTATACTTAATTAGATAAATAATTGATGAAGGGTGCTCCCCTTAATACCATAAACACATAACAGAAACATAGAAACAACAACCATAAGCAAGAATAGAAAATTGGCTTCTTATTATCTCCACAAATGTGGAATTACAAACTTTTAGAATTACAATATGCAAAGCCACATGGGCATTCCCTTACAATATTCTGTAGGACAAAGCCTCGAATCAATATGTAGATCTACTACCCAGAACTTCCCTAGACAACACTATGGGCCTTCTTTATATAGGCATTTTCCACCGCCCGAGAAGGTTCCATAAATTTAGCCCTTAGGGCCGACCAACTTAGAATTATTTTATTTTTAAATTTATTACATCAAAGTCAGCTCAAAATAACTTTTGAAACCTAAACAAAAATTTTGAAGGAAAATTATTTTCTACCATTTCAAGTGGCCCGACTTCCGGAGACCATAAGTCATCACCAATTGACCCAATTGACTACTATAACCCCATTTTGGAAAGGCCACAAAGTGCTCTACAAGCTCAACTCATGCAAGTGCCTGTCACCCAAATTTTCAACCTCATTCAAGGCCTCTAAAGCCTTCAAAACTAAGTTCAAAGTTTTTGTACGCTATTGCCAATACCAAAAATCTTCAATATCTTCAAAACTAGACCTGACCTAGCCATGAAAATTTACTGGCAGGCTGATATGACCAAGATGAACCTCCACATGTAAAATCAAAACATTCTAAGATCGTATGACCAACTTACTAAAAATGGAAAGTTTCCATAAATAGCAGCTCTGCATAAGATAGCCCTTATTGAATACAAAAACATAAATATTTTTGGGTGATGCAAGATTGCTCTTACACCCAGGATGCTCCTGCATCAAGAATTGAATCTTATAGATAATTGATTCACCCCCCCCCCTCTCATTTATCTCTTCAGACTATTCCTAACATTCTTTTCAATATTGCTCCCATTATTTTTAGCATTTGTCCTTTGGGAACTACTTGCAATTCT
This sequence comes from Chamaecyparis obtusa, assembly GCA_027943335.1. Lineage (NCBI taxonomy): Eukaryota > Viridiplantae > Streptophyta > Pinopsida > Cupressales > Cupressaceae > Chamaecyparis > Chamaecyparis obtusa. Next base: position 1,045,460 of record BSBK01006578.1, read on the forward strand.
ACCAACAATCTGGTCAATTATCTTCTTTTTATCTTGGGATAATTCCCTAGTTTGAGCTATGTCTTTACAATTCTTGCATAGTACTTGTGACACCTTTCAATTGATCTCTTCGTAGTTATTTAACATGTATTTTATGGTCTTCTTGTTCATTTCATTGTAAATGTTTAGAGATTTTAGCTAATTTTTTAGAGGATTTAAAACTAGGGGGTATTTGATTTGATCTTCTACATGCTTCTCTTTGTAAATTCACCATTCTACATGGCTCAATTCCACTGAATATTTCACTTATCCCAACCTTTATCTTGAAAAAATAGTAAAATCCATTGATCTTGTCTAGAATCAATGATAGTCTCTTAATCGATGGATGTTTCATCACTTAGCAATGACATTTCAAGATCTAGAGATAACCTCCTTTCTTAACCACCCACCAGATCGCTAAAGGTTAAGACACTGAACCGCTAACATTGTGAGACCTAGAGAAAACCTTTTATCATTGAGTCGTTGAATGCTAAGTGACTAAGTTCTAGCATCCGGAGATTAGGAGATAACCACAACAAGTCAAGTTTGTCGTCAGGTTTTTATAATTTGGAAGGCTTGGCCCCGCCCAATAATAATTTAAGGCATGTGTTAAAAGGAAGCACTTAAGTGACTAGTAAAAGGTAATGATGAAACAGACTTGGGTAGGGTTTTATAAACTAAAATAGATTTTTGAAACTCTTGCAACATGGATAAACCCTATTTATTTATACCTTGACATAGGAAATGGCCATTTTCAAAGATTTTCCATCAACTGGAAAATGGGCTAACAAATGGTAAGCTTCTCTTTTCTATTGTAGAAAACTCTTTAGATTCTCCCATCAAGTCCTCTGAATAACTATTATGGTTTTTCAGTGTCTTTTCCATTTTTTTAATTGACTCTGTATTGGATTCCTTATGCCTCATATGTTGTAATTCTCCTTCCAATCTACCCCTTAATGTCTTGTGCCCCAAAATATTTTTAAGGTTATTTTTTAAATATCTCAAAATGCATCAAGGACTATCTTCAGATTTAAAAATCTTTTGGGAAACAAAGTGGATATTGTATCAAATTTGACATTGTCCATGTCAGTTTCCAATTACTAATATTTCTTTTGCAACTCTTCATACTAGTTAGCAGTTTCATTATTTTCTACTAAAGCAATCCTTAACCCAATAGAAGTGCCTTTTTCCAATTCACTCTCATACTTTGCCTTGTAGTAATTTATTTCTTTGACTAGTCTCATAGCCTATGCCCTAGTTAATTTTACCATATTGATGCTAATGTCTACAGATATAATGGGGTCAATTTCCCCGGCCTTTAGCTTTATCATATGTTTGAAGGCTTTATCAACATCAATTATTTTGGGCCTTTGGTGTTGTGGATATAAATCCCAAAACAACATAGCATTTGAATCATCTAGATCAAAGTGTGATCCAATGAAAATCTCATTAATTCCCTCAATATTAGTTTTAAATCTTTGTTTTCATAATGTGATAAAACTATCAAATATCAAAGATGCACTGATGTCCTATCCTAGAAATAAAATACATCCTGACTCAATTAGCATTTCTCTCCCCTTTTTAGGGGTCATTTAATGGATCTCCTAATCCACATCATCTTTTATTTGTTCCATCATCTGTCTCTCATTGTTGGGTGTGATGTGTGGGGTGGAATCTCTCAAATTTATTTCTTTCAAATTGAGTATAAATGATTTGAATATTTTGGACTTGAAAAATTCATCATCTAAAATAAATTGTGTTATAGGTTTCTAACCTATTATCTTGATCAACTTGTAATTTAATAGCCATTTTGACATGACTATCAAGAATTTATTCAAATTCACCAATGTTCACCCTAGATGTTAAATTTCTTGTTCTTTGGCACTTCATTTTCATCTGATTACTCACCCAAGATTTGAGACTCCAAATATGTCAATTGCTACCTCTTCATATCCAGTTCCTTGTTTTGATTGTTAATCACTTTAATGGCCTCAACCTCCTCCTTGTTTTTGAATATATCCTCCAATGGCACAAGTACATGAAGATAGTATCCCAAATTTTGTCAATTTTTACAACAGTGGATATAACCCTCTAGATCATACCCTTTTTTGAAAAAATATTCTTTGTTCAGAATTAAATTCATTATATAATTTTCTTTGAACTACTTCATATGCCTTTGTGGAGACAATAGTAAAGTCTCCAAAACTTAAAGTCTTGGGTAAGAAAGATTGTTTATGTAATTTACCAAAATGTAAATTATTTGAAAGACTCAATTGTCTTACAATCTCAAGGTATGGAATTCTATCTCGTACTATTTTTGGTTACTAATATGGAACCCCTTAAAACCCATAAACTCTAATACAAGTGAAAGCAATATGTATGTACTAGTCACCCCAATTTTTTTAGGATTTAGGTTCCATAAACCTTTTAAATCCTTAATTTATTATTTTCCTAAATATCATTTTTAATTTACCCATAAGAGGTTGAACCATTTAACCAACAGTGGTGAAAGAGACCATGAAAAGGAAAAGTTACTTTTACCATTTGTAATTTAGGAAAAAGAAAAAATAACTAGGTGTCCCCTCTTGGAATCCTCTATTTTGAGGTAACTGGATACTTGTAACAATTTTTAAGAGAATCTATGATAGTTATGACATCTATCATAAGATTCTAGGACAACACTTCTGACTGTTTATGATAGATTCCTTATATAGATGGCCATGCATGAGAGATGCCTCATGACAACTGTAAGAGAATCTATAAGAGGCTATTTTGGTGGTGGGCATGATTTTTTTCTAGGTGGTTTTGTTTCATGTTGTTTTATGATACCACAATGGTATTCATCCTCACAAATTCCTATAAAATTGGGGCCTTGAGCTAGAGTTATGGTGAATTCAGTCTTATTCAGTTTCCATGGTAATTGAGTGATGCCAAATTTGCTACATGGGTCTACAAAGAAGTGAATTGTTTTTGTAATCTTCATTAGATTAGTAATATACTTTCCTCTCTTTCTATGGTGGATTTTTTTCTCGAAAGGGTTTCTCAATGTAAATCTGGTGTTTTTTGTGCAATGGTTTTCTAGATCTTCTTTTAAGTTTGCGATCACTTTATTAAGGGTTAATATTTGGTTTCATATTTACATGAATAATCAGCTTAAGTTCTTATTGAAATATTTCTTCACCTTATTTTATAACATTTTGTATCAAAGCTAACGTTTTTGTTGTGGGATGGACACTTTTCTCTTTAAGTGCTAAAGGTTTTTGTTGTAGTGGGAGCTTTTGTTTTGTGGGTATTTTGTAGATCTAAGAAAGGTTGTATACCATGGCCTCCACCTCTCATCAAGATATTGATAATTTCAAGGGTAATAGTTATGAGATGTAGAATTTTAAAGTTGAGGATCTACTTGAAGAGAGAGATCAATGGTTACCAGTTTTAGAAGAAAAGAAACCACGGGGTTCTACCTTATTTGATATAGAGTGGACAAAGTTAGAAAAGAACGCACGATGAATGATTCAATTGTGTTTTACAAAATCTATCCTCCTAAGTGTCTCAATAGAAGACACAACCTACAAGTGATGGAAGAAAATAGGTGATATCTATCAAACTAAGAGTTTGTCTAACAAGCTATATTTGAAAAGGCATTTGTATTCTTTGAGAATGAAAGAGGGTGACTCTATTGCTGAACATTTGAATGTATTTAATTTTATTTTAAGTCATCTTTCTTCAATATATGTTAAGATAGAAGATGAAGATAAATATATATTTTTTATTTTCTCTTTGCCTAATTCTTGGGAAAATCTAGTTGTTTCCATGTGTAGCGGTGGTTGCGAGCCTAAGATGGATAGTATAGTTCCTCTTCTTCTTTTAGAAGAGATGAGGAGAAATACTATGAATGTTGGCTCCCAAGATGCCCTTCATGTCCAAGGAAGGCCTAAGGATAAAGAGGCTAAAGGGGATAAGAAGAAGAAATATAAGTCAAAAGGATGTTCTAAGACCCCCAGAAAGAGTAGAGTGAAGTGTTGGAATTGTGGTAAGAGAGGGTATGTGAATAAGGAGTGAAAAAATAATAAAAAGAGCATTGATACTTCCACAAATAAGTCCTCACATGATGGTGATTCTGATGCTTTGCTTATGTTAGCTAATTTTGTTAGTAATGATGCTTGGCTTGTTGATTCAGGTGCTTCCTAGCATATGACTCCTCACAAGGATTGGTTTTATGAGTATAAGGAATATGATGGAGGAGAATTTTTTCTTGTTGAAAGAACCTTAGTGAAGATTGTTGGAAAATGAAAGGTAAAGTTGTGTTTCAGTGATGGGAGGATTATTTCCATTGATAATGTTTTACATATTTCAAATCAAAGTTTACTTTTAGTCTCCAAGTTGAATGATTTTGGAATGCATGTGACATTTGATAAGTCTGGTTGTAGGTTGGTAAGGGGAAGTTTGGTAGTTGCTAAAGGATCTTGGATAGGGACTTTGTTTAAGCTACATGCTTCTCCTCTTTGTAATTCAGCTTTTGTAACTAGGACTAAAAATGCATGTATGTTGTCACCCCATAGACTGGGTCACATTGGTGAAAAATGTCTTAAGAAAATTCTAGATAAGATACTAAGTGAGGGGATTTATGATTATTCTGCTCATAAGGGTGATTTTTTTGAGCATTGTGTGTTTGGTAAATAAAATAGATCTTCATTTCCTAAATCAGTTAATAAAGCTAAGAAACTTTTAGAGATTATTCATTGGGATGTATGTGGTCCAATGCATGTCGACTCTTTGAATAGATCTCAGTATTATGTTTCCTTCATTGATGATGTATCAAGATATACTTGGATTATTTTATGCATTCAAAATCTAAAGTTTTCACTAAATTTAAGGAATTTAAGGAAATGGTTGAAAAGAAATCAGATTATAAGATAAAGGAATTGAGATCTAACAATGGGGGTGAATATGGCTCTAGGGAATTCGATGAGTTTTACAAACATGCAGGAATTGTTAGGAAAAATACTACAACTTACACTCCCCAACAAAATGGGTTAGCAAAAAGAATGAACCATACATTAATGGAAAGAGCTAGGAGCATGTTAAGTTGAGCTAAGATAGATAAATGTTTGTTGGAAAAATTTGTTGGTACTACTTGTTATTTGATTAATAGATCTCCTTGTAAACATCTTGTTGATAAAACTCCTTATGAAATGTGGTTTGGTAAAAAGCCTTCAGTTTCACATTTAACGGTCTTTGATTGTGAGGTTTTTGTTCATGTGCCTCAAGGTAAGTGATCTAAATTGGATCCAAAAGAACATAAATGCATTTTTATAGGATATGGTGAGAATGTAAAAGGTTATAAGCTTTTAAATCCTCTAACTCAAAAAAATATTTTTTCTAGAGATGTATTTTTACACAAGGCGGGGAGCAAGAGGGGACAAACAATGGTGCACCCTAATGATCCAAGCCTGCCCAACACATGCGGAAGCAAACAAACACAACAGTGAGAGAGAGAATGTAGAATCTTTCATATGTTTTCATCATATAGAACCATAGATGCCAGGTTGTAAGGCCTTCCTGGTTAGGGCCAGATATTACAATGAAATACATAAGTCCTCAAACATGTGAGGATTTGTCAAAATATCTACTTCTATCTTATATCCAACTCCTATCCAAAACTACCTCCTAAACTCTAAACCAACAACTACATTTATACAAGAAGCTATCAAACTGAGTCAGCCTTCAGATCCATAATCAATGGAAGGAACAGTCAGATTTGGGACCACACACTTCCCAATGATGGATTCCAATATTAAATTTGTGATCCAATATAATTGCACAAGCCGGCCACAACAGAAAATAAAAACTAAACCCATCAGTGAGAAAGATAACCAAGCAGCAGATAGATAATGCTAAGCGCTAGTGAAACAACCAACCGCCTAGGAGATAACTGACCCGGTAACCAAAGGAAACCAACCAACTCGGTCAAAGAAAGAACTGAGCAACATAGACAAACTCCAAATTTTTTTTGGTGTCACAGGATTTCCAAGTACCTGAGATGCTCTTGCATCAGACACCTAGGGTTATTTTGAAATGATTCTCCAAATCATTTGGTAGGTCTGGTCCAAGCTGCATCCAATTGAAACTGTGAAATCCATGAACTATCTTCCATCGGTCTATTCTTCCACTTTACTAGATATTCCATATACTATTTTCCTCTTGTATTCTTGCCAACTCTTTCCTTCAAAATCTATTCAATTTCTTCATTCTTCTTCTTAGGATATTCTGTCGGGTTTGTCACTTCTTCATCGGGTTCATGATACTCATACAAATCAAAAATGTTGAAAATAGGTGATATGTCCATGTCATCAGGTAACTCAATCTCATATGCATTTCCACTATCAAATTTCTTCAAAATATTGCAAGGTCCAAACTTCTTCATCTTCAGCTTCCCATATGTTCCAATAGGAAATCAACCTTTCTTCAAATGAACTATCACTTCATCACTAACATCAAAAGCTTTATGTCTCCTTGATCTATTAGCTTTGTCTTTGTATTTTTTATTACTATCTTCCAGCTTCAGCTTCACATCTTCATGTAATGTTTTCATGTACTCAGCAAACTTTACTCGTTCAACACTTTTCTTATTCTCATCAGCAATGTCTCTCAAATCAAATATTCCTCTCGGTTGTGTGCCATTCACAATCTCAAATGGTGTCTTTCCAATACTCCTATTCATTGAATTATTGTATGCAAACTCTGCTTGTGCCAACACAGAATCCGAATTAATTTGTGTGTCTCCAACTAAGCATCTCAAAAGATTTCCCAAACTTTTGTTCACAACTTCAGTCTGTCCATCAGTTTGTGGGTGAAATGTAGAACTATATTTCAACTTAGTGCCAAATTTATTCTAAAGGGTTTTCCAAAAGTATCCAACAAATTTATAGTCTTGGTCAGAGATAATACTCCTCGGTAATCCATGCAATCTGACAATTTCCTTAAAGAAAAGATCTGCTATATTTACTACATCTGATGTCTTTCTACATGGTATAAAATAAGAAAATCTATCCACAACAACAAATATAGAATCATTACCTCTTACTATCTTCGGTAAGCCTATAACAAAGTCCATACTAATGTCAATCCAAGGTTTCTCAGGAACAACAATCGGTGTATACAATCCAATATTCTGACTTACTCCTTTTGCAACTTGAAAAATTCTACAACTTTTCACAAATTTTTGAACATCTTTATTCAACTGCGTCCAATAGTACTTCTCCTTAAGAAAATTCCATGTTTTACCAATACCAAAATGTCCAGCCAAACCACTACTATGTTTCTCCTTTATCAAATTAATTCTCATTACTCCTCTCGGTATACACAACTGAATACCTTTAAACAACATACCTTCCTAAATAAAATATTCATCCCATTTAGTATCTTGTTGATCTTGGATAGGTTCTCTTCACTTTCTCCATGGCTCAGAAAAATCAGGGTCAAACTCATAAGAATCTCCCATCTCATCAAAAGCAAGAACTTCAATTTTCATCTCGGTCATCAAAGATCTTCTTCTACTCAATCCATCAGCAACTTGGTTAGTGACTTCACTCTTATGCTTTATCACAAATGTGTAACTCTACAAATACTCAACCCATTTCATATGTCTCTGATTCAACTTATTTTGACTACCCAAATACTGTAAAGCCTTATGATCAGTATACAACACAAATTCACTCGGTATCAAATAATGTCTCCATTTCTTCAGTGCTTGAACAATAGCATAGAATTCTTGATCATACACAGAATATTTCCTTCTAGCATCATTCAACTTTTCAATAAAGAAAGCAATAGGTTTACCTTCTTGACTCAACATAGCTCCAATTGCACTTCCACTTGCATTGCATTCTACTTGAAATACCTTACTAAAATTACGTAATGCCAAAACAGGTAATTTAGCAACTGTTTGCTTCAGAGTCTCAAAAATTTTGTCAGCTCCATGTATCCACTTGAATTCTCTTTTGTCTCCTCTCACAGTCTCAGTCATAGCATTACAAATTGAACTGAAATTCCTTATGAACTTTTGATAAAAACTTGCCAAACCATGAAATGATCTTACCTCACTGGAATTCATAGGTACAGGCCAATTCAAAATAGCTTCAACATTTTTAGGATCCATATTCAAACCATTAGCTGAAATAACAAATCCCAAATGCACAATCTCCTCTTTCATGAATGAACACTTTTTCAAATTTATCAACAACTTTTCCTCTTTAAATCTCTACAAAACATGTCTAACATGCAACAAATATTCTTCTTTGGCCTTACTGAATATCAGAATATCATCAAGATATACAATCACAAACTTACCCAAGAATTTCTTCAAAACTTCATAACCTCATAAAAGTACTCTATGCATTAGTTAAACCAAAGGGCATAACCAACCACTCATACAAACTTTATTTTGTCTTAAAAGTAGTCTTTCATTCATCACCTTCTCTGATTCTAATCAGATGATACCCACTTTTCAAATCAATCTTTGTGAAATACTTTGCTCCAGTCAAACTGTCCATTATATCATCCATTCTCGGTATAGGAAACCTATACTTCACTGTTATCTTATTGATTTCTCTAGAATCAGTACACATTCTCCATTCTCCATTCTTCTTCAGTGCCAATATAGAAGGTACTGCACAAGGGCTCAAACTTTCTCTGATCAAGCCTTTCTCTAGCAACTCTTGAATATGTTGGTTCAATTCCTAATTCTCAATAGGTGTCAATTGATGATGTGCCTTATTCATTAAACTAGGTCCAGGGATTAGATCCATATGATGATCAATGCTTCTTTTCTGTGGCAAACCATCAGGTAAATTATCAGAAATGATATCACTGTACTCAGTGATTAACTTATCAATCTCCTTAGGGACATTATCCTCTATTTTCTTACTCGGTTTTTTAGGGATCACAACAAAACATACATCATTCTTCTTCAAAGAGTTAACAAACTTTCTTCCCTCCATCAAACAAACTTTCATAGATGTGAAAACATTACTAACTAGTTCTTCCATCAATGGTAACAATATTTGTTTCTTTCCATCAGCCACAATAGTATACTTATGGAATATCCCATCATATATAGCATGTCTATCATATTGCCAAGGTCTACCCAACAAAATATAAAAAAAATCCATAGGCATGATATCACATAACACCTTATCATAGTACTTTCCAATCTTCAAATTCACATAACATTGTTCACTTACTAGGAGTGTATGCTCATCTTTGATCCATGAAATCTGATAGGGCTTCGGATGCACCAACCTTTCCAACTGCAATTTTGTGACCATCTCTTCAAATGCCAAATTCTTTGAGCTACCACTGTCAATGATTACCTTCCAAACTTTATTAGAAACTCTACATTTGGTCTTGAACAAACTTTTCCTTACTGGATCTTCCTTCTTACTTTCATTCCATAGTGCTCTCCTTACCATCAAGTTATTTTCTTTCTCAGGTTCATTTGGTGACTCTTCTTGCACCAAAACATTTCTACTATGACCAGCCTTCTTACTAGCATGTGTCCATTCAAAAGATCTATGTCCTTCTCAAAAATTGTAACAAGTTCCTCAGAAACTTCCTTTGCAATAACCACCATGGTAGTTACTACCTCTACCTCTAGATGAACTTTCACCTTTCCACTTGATCTTGCCTTTGTCCAGATTTGTCTTTTCTGGTTCAGATCTACCATTTTCACCATTAGATCTTCCTCTTCCTCTAGGGAATCTACCACCTTGACCTCTTTGTCTTTGTTCATGTCTCTTGTTCAATTTCTCCTTGGCCTTCAAAGAAAATTGGTAAGCCTCTTCAATGTTCTCCAACTTGACCATACTAATTTCCTCTTGGATGGAAACTCTCAAACCATTCAGGTATCTACCGATTCTTTCCACATCATCTTCATCATGTCCAGATATAATATCTAATCTATAGAATTCCTCTGTATACTCTTTTGCCAAGCTATCTTTCTGTCTCAAACTTTGCATTCGCCGAACTAGGTTAATCTGATAATCACAAGGTAAGAACTTTCCTTTCAATTTGTTCACCATTTTATTCCATACCTTGCTTTTGTCTTTTCCTTTCCTCTCCCTATCCAGCTGCAGATGTTCCCACCATAAGGATGCATGACTTTTCAACTTTGTGCTTGCAGCCTTCACCTTCTTTTCTTTAGGAATGTTTTCATACTCAAAATAATTTTCCATCTTGGTGATCCAGTCCACCAATTCATCAGAATCTAGATTTCCACCATACTCAGGAGGATTGAAATGTGGTGTTGACTTTAGACTTGTCAAAGCCTTCAAAAATCTTTCTTCACCTTGATCCATAATAGGTGCAGGTTCTTCATTCACCTGTTCTTCCTCAACCTCATCATCACTAACATCTTCAAGATGTCCACCTCTTCTCTAGGTTGTTTCAACAACTTATAACCTAGCAATAATCTGCCTTAGCATATCTACCAATCTTGGATCTGCATCTTGCCTCCCATGAACCATGTTGACAACCCTCTGCAATTGCAAGTCAGATCGCAATTTGCCACCCCACAAAAATCAACTAGGGCTTCAAGAGGAACCTGCAAACCTAGATCCACAGACCTAGATCAAGATCTCACCTCGCTCTGATACCACCTGATGCAAGGCAAGGAGCAAGAGGGGCCAAAAAATGGTGCACCCTAATGATCTAAGCCTGCCCAACACATGTGAAAGCAAACATAAACAATAGTGAGAGAGAGAATGCAGAATCTTTCATACATTTTCATCATATAGAACCATACATGTCGGGCTGTAAGGCCTTCCTAGTTAGGGCCAGATATTACAATGAAATATAAAAGTCCTCAAACATGTGAGGATCTGTCAAAATATGTACTTCTATCTTCTATCCAACTCCTATCCAAAACTGCCTCCTAAACTCTAAACCAACAACTACATTTATACAAGAAGCTACCGAACTGAGTTGGCCTTTAGATCCATAATCAATGGAAGGAATGGTTAGATCTGGGACCGCATGCTTCACAATGATGGATTCCAACATTAAATCCATGATCCAATATAAATGCACAAGTCGGCCACAACAGAAAGTAAAAACTAAACCCATCAGTGAGCAAGATAACCGAGTAGCAGACAAGCAATGCCGAGTGCCAGTGAAACAATCGACCACCTAGGAGATAACTGACCACATTTTGTAACCAAAGGAAATCGACCAACTATTGACCAACTCGGTCAAAGTAGGAACTGAGCAACATAGACAAACTCTAATTTTTTTTGGTGACACAGGATTGCCAAGGACCTGAGATGCTCCTGCATCAATTTTTTAGGGAATTTAGAGCTAACTCGAGTGAAGAAAAACCAAAGGAAAAGCCAAAGGCATTTTAAAACTAAGAAAGAAGATGCACATGTGGTAGAACAAAGGGATGGACAAGAAGATGGACAAGAAGAAGAGATTTCAAGTGAAAGTTCATAAGATTCAGTTGTGACAGAAAAAGTTGATCATAATGAAGAACATGAGGATGAACCTCTTAATCTACCTTTGAGAAGGTCCACAAGACAACAAAATCTGGTTGAAAGGTATATCGTACCATATTTCCATTGTTAATTTACTTTACTTTGTACTGATGATGGTCCTAGATCTTACATGGAGGTGCTATCTTCCAAAGAAATTGAATATTGGATGTAGGCCATGTAGGAGGAGATGACAACTTTGGATAGCTGTGACACTTGAGATCTTGTTAGTTTTCCCAAAGGAAGAAAACCCATTGGATGCAAGTGGGTATTTAAGAAGAAATATGGAGAACATGGTTAGTTAGAGAGGTACAATGCCATATTGGTTTCCAAGGGATACTCCCAGAGAGAAGGAGTTGATTTCGGTGAAATATTATATCTTGTTGCTAACTTAAATACTATTAGATTCCTATTATCTATTGTTGTTGCTTGTGATTTTGAGATAGAGAAAATACATGTCAAAACTACTTTCTTGCATGGTGATCTTGAAGAAGAGATTTATATAGGACAACCTGATGGTTTTGTTGATAAAGGAAAATAAAACTTGGTTTGTAGGCTAAAATGGTCATTATATGGTTTGAAACAGTCACATAGGATGTGGTACCAGAAGTTTGATGCTTTTTCATTAAATTCAGGTTATATTAGAAGCCAAGAGGATCACTATGTTTACATTAAGATTATTGATGATTAGTTATTAATTATAGTCTTGTATGTTGATGGCATGTTCTTTATTGGTAATAGTAAGGAAATTATTAAAGAGCTTAAAAATCATCTTTTTGGCACATTTGATATGAATGACTTGGGGGCTTCTAGACATATTCTTGGAATGGAAATTAGAAGGGATAAGGTTCACAAAATGCTTTGGTTAAGTCAGAGTAAGTATGTTTCTACCATTTTGCAGTGATTTAAAATACGGGATTGTAAGAAAGTGAGTATTATATTTCCAGTTGGTACTAAGTTAAGTTCAGACATGTGTCCTAAATCTAATGATGATATTGAAGATATGTCTAATTTTTGTTATGCTAGTTCCATTAGTAGTTTAATGTATGCAATGATTTGTACTAGACCAAATATACTCCAAGTTGTTAGAGTTCTAAGAAGGTTTTTGTCTAACCCTAGTAGAGAACATTGGAATTTTGTTAAAAGGGTTTTTAAGATATTTTCAAGGTACTTCTGATTAATTTTTGGTTTATCATGGTACTAATGATGTGCATTATCATGGTATTGATGATGTGCATAAGTCATTGGACATACAAGTTTTTTTTATGAAAATTGGGCAAGTGACTTGGATAAGTGAAGGTCCACAAGTGGCGATGTGTTTACTTTGTTTGGAAGTGTAGTGATTTGGATGAGTAAAAGGAAACCTATAGTTTCATTGTCCACCACTAACGACGAGTATATGGAAGCTGCACATGCCTATAAGGAGGAAGTTTAGTTATAGAGACTTGGTAATGGTATTTATTTTAATTGCAGGATAGTGAGAATTGGATGTGATAGCCAAAGTGCCATCTGTTTGGCTAGAAATCCTGTGTATCATGCTTGTACTAAACATGTTAATGTTCAGTATCACTTTGTGTGAGAAATGGTTGAAAGAGGATAGGTCTTAATTGAAAAATTTGACACTTTGGATAATGTTGTAGATTCTCTCACAAAGCCAGTAACTGTGGATAAGTTCTCTTGGTGCAGAAAGGCCACAGGCCTTGATCATTGTACTTGATTTGTATTTTTTGTATCTGTATGGGGTAATTTAGAATGTATGATGTCAAGTGGGAGAATATTAAGATTTAGGTGCCATCAAACTTGTAAATCCTTAATTCATTATTTTCCTAAAAATCTTTTGTAATTTACCCATAAGAGGTTGAACTATTTAACCAACAGTGGTGAAAGATACCATGAAAAGGAAAAGTTAATACTTTTACCATTTTCCATTTAGGAAAAAGAAAAAATAGCTAGGTCTCCCCTCTTGGAATCCTCTATTTTGAGGTAATTGGATACTTGTAAGAAGTTGTAAGATCATCTATGACAGTTATGACATCTATCATAAGATTCTGTGACAACACTTATGACAGATTCCTTACACAAGTGGCCACGCATGAGAGATGCCTTATGACAACTGTAAGAGGCTATTTTGGGGGTGGATGTGAGGTATTTCTATTTTTTTTTTTCTTTTATTTTATGATAGCAAAATTGTATTCATCCTCACACATTCCTATAAATTGGGGCCTTGAGCTAGAGTTATGGTGAATTCAATCTTGTTCAATTTCCATGGTAATGGAGTGCTGCCATATTTTCTACCCAAGTCTAAGGAGAAATCTATTACTATTCTATTCTTCATTGGATTAGTAATATACTTGCCTCTCTTTATGTGGTGGAGTTTTTTCTTGAAAAGGTTTCTCCACATAAATCTGGTGTATTTTATGCAATGGTTTTCTAGCTCTTCATTTAAGTTTGCAATCATTTTATTAAGGGTTAATCCTTGGTTTCAGATTTGCATGAATAATCAATTTAAGTTCTCATTGCAAGATTTATTCACATTTTTTTACAACAAATTTTGTTGGACCACCCCCCTATCATCAAAATCTTTAGGCCTTATAAATTTCTTAACCTCCATGGACAATGACTAGTCACAAGGATAATTGTACATTTGATAGATTGTCTTTACAAACCATTCCTCAAATTTAACATAGTTTGATGTTCATATCTTGAATCCTAGATGGATGTCCATAACCAAATTGGGTGATCTTCTCCATTCTTCCCCTTGGTTTCCAATTTCCATTTTTTTGGTCAAATCCCTCTTATGTATCTGTATCTGTACAATAATAGTATCATATGAATTAATATAGAATAATATTTGAAATGTGGGTGTCCACTGTCCTATTTGAGGGACACCAGCTCTACATGCATTCTTTCAACTATGTATTGTGTGTAATCAAAGGGTCTAGGATCAAACATTTGAATGTCTTTTGATAACACCATTGGACCTATCAACATGAAGTCAGGTACTTCAACCTCTCCAACCTACACACAAGAGTAATATGTATACTGCGAATAAGGTCTAAATAGTTCAATGCTGAAAGGAGGGCCATCTTTGTCTGTGAGTGGATCATGATTTCCATCTTGTTTCTCTCTTTGGATGGATAATTTCCACCATTTGTATGTGGTGTCAAGTCTAATGTACTCCTCCAATTCATCAAATGAAAGAGGAAAATTATGTGTCTGATCCAAATTGAATACCTCTAGCAGGGTATTTGGAGATATACATAAACAAAGGGTTTTTCTTGGGAATCACATATGAATCTCTTCTATGAATCATAGTTTGTGACCAATATTTCAATGTTGACAAACACATTGGGTACTACAAGCTTACCCAAATTCATTTTCCATGGATAACATATCGACATAGAGTTATGATTTCTCATGTAATGGAATAAAAATAATTCATAACCCCTTATGTTCGTTCATATGTCACCCACATCTTTAAATCTATCCTCAAGCTTGTTTGTCTTAGGAATTTTTTTTATCTTCTTGACCTAGGACAGGGTCCCTGCATCTGATCAATCATATCTTGATTCAATCCTCTAGTTGGGGCTTTCTCTTCTATTTTTTGTTTCTTTCCTTTAGTGTCTCCGCTTTTATTCAGTCTCTTTCTTCCTGATCCTCTTGAACCCTCCATTGAAACAATTCTATTTTATCAAGGAATATTTTCTAGATGCAAATTCACTTCTAGTATTTTACTCAAGTTCAACAATTCATTATGAATGACTTTTGAGATGATCCTTGCTAAATTCTATCACCAATACTTCATACTTTGCCTCATGTGAATCCTTTAATTCCTTCAATCTAGAACATTAATGGAGTTCTTTGATTTTTTTGAATTTTGAAACAATTAATATGACAATCATTGCCATTGGCATTAGCTATACTGATTTAAAATATTGTTATGCAACATTCATATGCTCTTTTATCAAATCAATGATACTTTTCAGGAATCCTTTGGATATAACTTCCAAAGCTTAGTCAACGGTTTAAGTTCCACCAATCACCTTATTGACCATTAGTGTAGTTGGATTTTCTCTATTCTATAATAGAAATCTATTTTGATAGTGTTGTCGTCAATACTTCCTCCAATAGAGGATCTACTAACATGATACTATTATTCATCTATCCCCTTATCGACATGAGTTTAGACGATGCCTTGTTTTTTTGTTTCTTTATCGGTGAAGATATAGTGCACTTCTATATTGATCACAACATGCTCTACCATTATTACCTTCACCGACAATGTAACTTTTGTTCACAACTGTCTTTGATCGGTGTGAGTCCTACCAATGTATCTCATTGGTGTAATTTAGTATTATCAGGAACTATGAGTCTTTATTTCTCTGATAGTTATACACTCATTCAATCACTTTGTCAACATGATGTAATATGATCATCCTTTGTTACCATCAATCTTTAACCTTTATAATTTTTGTCAATCCCTTATTTTTACATTTGGATTCATCGGTAGGATTCCTGGCGATAGTTAATTCATCCATTGGAATAAGTTTTGTGATGAAGGGTGCTCCCCTTAATACCACAAACACATAACAGAAATAGAGAAACAACAACAATATGCAAGAACAGAGAATTGGCTTCTTATTATCTCCACAAATGTGGAATTACAAACTTTCAGAATTACAATATGCAAAGCCACATGGGCATTCCCTTACAATATTCTGTAGGACAAAGCCTCGAATCAATACCCAGATCTACTACCCAGAACTATTCTGAACTGCCTAAGACAATAATACAGCCTTCCTTATATAGGCAATTTTTCACCGCCTGGGAAGGTTCCAGAATTTTAGCCAATAAGGCCGACCAAACTTAGAATTATTTTATTTTACATTTTATTACATCATAGTCGGCTCAAGATAACCTTTGAAACCCGAACAAAAATTTTGAAGAAAATTATTTTTTGCCATTTCAGGTGGCCCAACTTCCGAAGACCATAAGTCATCACCAGTTGACCCGCTCGGCCACTATAACCCCATTTCGGAAATGCCACGAAGCGCTCTACAGGCTTCACCAGCGCAAGCACCCGTCACCCAAATTTTCGACCTCATCCGAGGCCTCTAAAGCCTTCAAAACTGAGTTCAAAGTTTCTGTACCCTGCTGCCAATACCAAAAATCTTCAATATCTTCCAATATACACTTGATCTGGAAATGAAACTTTACTGGCAGACTTATATGACCAAAGTGAACCTCCAAGAAAGAAATCAGATCATTCTGAGCACATACAAAAATTACCAAAAATAGTAACTTTCCATAAATAGCAGCTCTGCACAAAATAGCCCTTATTGAACATAAAAATAGAAATATTTTTGGGTGATGCAAGATTGCTCTTACACCCAGGATGCTCCTGCATCAGACACCCAGGGTAATTTGAGAAGTGACCCTGTCACGACTCAGGTGTGCAGAGGAAAACCAAGACGGTTAACCTCCTCCTTTGTTAGCCACGATGAATCTTCTACAGGTCATCCTTTCCATTTGACCAAATACTCTTCATATGTCCTATTCCTTGTGCTTCTACCAACATGACTGTCCAGTATATCTTCGATCTCCTTAGTGTCTGAACGAGTTGCTGGAATACTCCATTGTGCTGCTGTGATCTCATCTTCAACACCTCCTTCATGATACTCTGTTAGATCTGAAATGTTAAACACTGGTGAAATATTCAGCTCACTAGGCAATGCTACCTCATATGCATTTCCTGAATCATGCTTCTTCAATATCTTACATGGCCCAAACTTCTTCATTTTCAACTTGTTATATGTACCAACTGGAAACCACTCCTTCCGCAAATGAACCATGACTTCATCACCAACCTGAAATTCCTTATACCTCCTTTTCTCATCTGCCTTAGCCTTATACTGTGCGTTCATCTTGGTAATATGCTTCCTCACCTCCCCATGGATGTTCTTCAAATGTTCTGCAAAATCCTCAGCCTCAGCACTACTTATTTCTCCTTTATCTATCTTTCTCAACTCAGATGCATTTCTTGGACTACTTCCATATATAATCTGGAATGGTGATTTACCAGTGCTCCTGTTGACAGAATTATTGTATGCAAATTCTGCCTGTGGTAAAATCAAATCCCATCCTGTTGGCTTATCCCCAACCAAACATCTCAGCAAATTTTCCAAACTCCTATTCACCACCTCTGTCTGTCCATCAGTCTGTGGATGATGTGATGAACTGAACTTCAAATCTGTCTTCAACTTCTTCCACAATGTACGCCAGAAATATCTAACAAACTTAGTGTCCCGATCTGAAACTATGGTCTTTGGCAAACCATGAAGTCTCACTACTTCTCTGAAAAACAATTCTGCTATATGAACAGCATCATTAGTCTTCTTGCAGGGAATGAAATGTGCCATCTTCGAAAATCTGTCAACCACCACAAAAATTGAATCATGGCCCCACTGAGTCCTCGGTAAACCAAGAACAAAGTCCATGCTGATATCCTCCCAAGGCTTCTCTGGTACAGGTAACGGCTGATACAACCCTGTATTCTACTTCACTCCTTTCGCCATCTGACATACTCTGCAACTCTGTACAAACTTCTTCACATCTTGCTGCAACTGTGGCCAATAATAATTCTCACTAACCAAACCAAGGGTTTTATCATGACCAAAATGTCCAGCCAATCCTCCGCTATGCTTCTCCTTGATGAGATTCTCCCTCATAGAACTTCGTGGAATGCACAACTGACTCCCTCTGAATAGCATATCATCCTGGATGATGAAATCCAACCATTTCGTCCTGTCTAGAGCAACAGGTTCTGTACAAGCTTTCCAGGCTTCACCAAAATCAGGATCCTCTAGATACAAATTCTTGAGTTCCTTGAACCCAACCACTTCAATTTGCATTTCTGTCAGCAATAGTTGCCTTCTGCTAAGAGCATCTGCAACCCTATTAGACTTTCCACTCCTGTGTTTCAAAACAAATGTATAACTCTGCAAAAACTCAACCCATTTCAAATGCCTCTGATTCAACTTTCCTTGACTATTCAAATATTGCAAAGCTTGATGATCAGTATACAAAAAAAACTCCTTAGGAAGTAGATAATGTCTCCACTTCTTTAATGCCTGAACTATAGCATAAAATTCCTGATCATAAATAGAATATTTCCTCTTGGCATCATTTAACTTCTCACTGAAATAAGCAACAGGTTTACCTTCTTGGCTCATAACAGCTCCTATTGCAGTACCACTAGCATCACAATCTACTTGAAACACCTTATTAAAATCTGGAAGTGCTAAAATAGGTTCTTCTGTAACTTTTTGTTTCAACAATTGAAAACTCTTTTCTGCCCCATTTGTCCACTTAAACTCTTTTCTATCCCCTCTCATTGTTTCAGTCAAGGGTCCACAAATACTACTAAAATTCCTGATAAACTTTCTGTAAAAGCTAGCTAGACCATGAAAAGATCTTACCTCAGTAGCACTCCTTGGAGTAGGCCATTCAAGAATAGCCCGTACCTTCTCCGGGTCTATTTTTAGACCTTCTCCTGAAACTACAAACCCCAAATATACTAACTCCTTCTTCACAAAACTGCACTTCTTCAAATTAATCAGCAATTTCTCTTCTCTCAACTTCTCAAATACCATACGAATATGCATCATATGCTCATCCAATGTCTTACTAAAGATCAAAATATCATCTAGGTAAACAATGGAAAACTTACCCAGAAATTCTTTCAGAACCTCGTTCATGAGCCGCATGAAAGTGCTCGGCACATTGGTTAGCCCAAAAGGCATGACTAACCACTCATACAGTCCTTCCTTTGTCTTGAAGGTAGTATTCCATTCATCTCCTTCTCTGATCCGAATCTGATGATATCCACTTTTCAGATCTATCTTTGAGAAATACACAGCTCCACTCAAACAGTCCATAATATCATCCATTCGTGGCAATGGAAACCTATACTTGATTGTGATCTTGTTTATTGCCCTAGAATCTGTACACATCCTCCATTCTCCATTCTTCTTTGGTGCTAATACCGCTGGTACAGCACAGGGACTCAGACTCTCATGGATCAATCCTTTCTGTAACAGCTCATGTACTTGTCTGTTCAATTCCTCACTTTCTGCAGGTGTCATTCTGTGTGCTGCCTTATTCGGCAAACTCGCTCCTGGGATCAAATCCATCTGATGACTGATCTTCCTGACTGGTGGTAATCCATCAGGCACGTTATCGGATACAATATCCTGAAACTCATTCAACAAATCTGCAACTTCTACAGGAACATCTTCTACTTCCTCTTTACCAACTTTTGGAATTAAAGCAAAACATACATGCTCATGCCTCATACCATCTAGGAATTTCCTTCCATCAACAAATGTTATTCTTGCATTACCACATACCTTTTCTTCGGTCTCCTTCAATGGCTTTAGCTTATGTGGCACTCCATCCTTTGTCAGGGAATAGGTATTCGCACGACCATCATGTACAGCACATCTGTCAAACTACCATGGTCTACCCAACAACATATGACATGCATCCATAGATATGATATCACACAATACCTCATCTTGGTATCCGCCAATCTTGAACTTCACTAGGCATTGTTCATTGACCATGACCTTGTGGTCATCCTGTACCCAGGCAATCCGATATGGATGTGGGTGTTTCTATCTCTTGAGCTTCAACTTTGTCACCGTCTCTTCTGACACCAAATTGTCAGTGCTTCCACTATCAATAATCACATCACAACATTTACCTTCACACTTGCACCTGGTGTGAAATAGGCTCCTCCTTTACTCAGGTTCATTCTCACCACTCAACAGGACTCTTCTGTTAATCAACATTTCTCCTCTTTCAGCATCTTCAGAATTTGATGATCTGGCATCTTCATCTACATGTGCAACTCTGGCCTGGCCTTCATTTCTCCTGTCTGTTCTGCCTTGGCGCTGAGAACATTCAAATGCCCTATGACCTTCTTCTCCACAGTGAAAACATGTTCCACGGAAGCCTCCTCTTCCAGATTCTTGTCCTCTTCCTCTTCCTCTCTGATCTCTATTATTCTGATCCTGGAAGCGATTGGAATTATTTCCACGCTGATTCTGACTGCTACTGGCCTCATCCTTCTTTTTTGGATCTTCATTTCGGCCACCATATGACCATCCACCAGATCGTCCACCGCGACCTCTTCCGTTTTGTCTGCTCTCAAACTTCTTGTTCAGCTTTTCCTCTACTTTTAAGGCAAATTGGTATGCCTCTTCAATACTGTTCATTCGAACCAGATTCAGTTCCTCCTGAATGCTTGGCCTTAACCCATTAAGGTATCGGGCAACTTTCTCCTTATCAGCTTCTGCATGGCCTGTTCTGATGAGAAGTCGGTAGAACTCCTCTGTATACTCCTGAACAGATCTTCCTGCTTGCTTCAAACTTTGCATTTTCTTCAGTAGGTCAAGCTCATAATCAACAGGAATGAACTGTCGCTTCAATTTTTCCACCATCCGATCCCATCTTGTGATTTTATCTTTTCCTCTTCTATTTCGCTCCAATTGAATTTCTTGCCACCAGATCTTCGCATGACCTTTCAGTCTGGCCTTTGCAAATTTGACCCTATCAGGATCCTCAACATCTTCATACTCAAAATATTCCTCACATTCATTGATCTAGTCGATCAATTCCTCTGGGTTAAGATTTCCAGAAAATGTAGGAACCTCAATCTTAGGTCTTTTCCCAATCTTGGAAATCGCCCGAAAAAGTCTTTCTTCCTCCTGGTTCACAATTTTAGCTTCTCCTTCTTGATATTCTTCTTCGGCTTCATCCTCGCTTTCATCTCTGACATTAAGATTCATTCCTCTGTGAATCTCTTCTTGCAATGCTCGCACTTGTCTCTGCAGCTCTCTAACCTCAGGTGTTACAACACCAGCTCTTCCGCCACGTTCCCTTCATGGAGGCATTTTCGCGATGCACGCTGAAACCCTAGCCACGGTCCTGGTGCAAACTGCCTCACAGTCGGTGATCTGTTTACACACTCAAGAACTCCTGCTCTGATACCACCTGATGAAGGGTGCTCCTCTTAATACCACAAACACATAACAGAAATAGAGAAACAACAACAATATGCAAGAATAGAGAATTGGCTTCTTATTATCTCCACAAATGTGGAATTACAAACTTTCAGAATTAAAATGTGCAAAGCCACATGGGCATTCCCTTACAATATTCTGTAGGACAAAGCCTCGAATCAATAC